>JAXQGP010000456.1:0-17832 GCA_037040125.1 Kazachstania sp. M6911
GTTGATAGATCGAAGACATTGAAATGGGCTAATGAAAATATTAAAAAGGCATTTCAAGATGAGAAAAATATTACTGAAGAAGAAGATGCAGCTAGGCGTAATCGTGCTTCAGAACTAAGATCAGTTTATTTTAATTTACCTTTACCTCAAGAGATGAAAGATGAGGATAATCAACCAATTATGATGTATTCAAGAAATAAGATCAGAACTACCAAATATACTCCATTAACGTTTTTTCCCAAAAATATATTCAACCAATTTAAAAATTTTGCTAATATTTATTTCTTAATTTTGATTATTTTAGGTGCATTTCAAATCTTTGGTGTTCCAAACGCAGGTTTAGCTGCAGTTCCATTGATTGTCATTATTATCTTAACTGCAATTAAGGATGGGTTCGAAGATTCAAGAAGAACTATATTGGATATGGAAGTTAATAATACAAAGACACATATCCTAGATGGATTAGAAAATGAAAATGTTCCGTTTGATCATGTTTCTGTTTGGAGAAAATTTAAGAAAGCTAACACAAGATTAATGATGAGATTTTTCCAATTTTTAAGTGAACATTTCACCGCAACAGGTAAGGAAGTTAGAAAGGAAAGAAAATTGAAGGAAATGAGGATGAAAAAGTCAGGAAAAGGTCTACCCAGAAATTCTTTAGAATCATATCAAAGTTATAGACCTTCTACAGATATGACGCGACCTTCCTTAGATTATACACGTCCTTCGCTTGATTATGACAATATTAATAATAATTATACACAATCAGGAGAGAATATGGCAACAATATTAGATACAAACTTACCCTTAAGACCAGAATGTAAATTTAAGAAAAATTATTGGAAAAATGTTAAGGTTGGTGATATTGTTCGTGTTCATAATAATGATGAGATCCCTGCAGATTTGATTCTATTATCAACTTCAGATAATGATGGTGGTTGTTACGTTGAAACCAAGAATTTAGATGGTGAGACTAATTTAAAAGTACGTCAATCATTGAAATGTAGTTCAAATATAAGAACTTCTCGTGATATTACCAGAACAAAATTTTGGATTGAAAGTGAAGGTCCACACTCCAACTTATATTTATACCAAGGTAATATGAAATGGATCGATTCCAGTACAAATGTTCATCATAATGAACCTATATCTATCAATAACATGTTATTACGTGGTTGTACTTTAAGAAATACTAAGTGGGCAATGGGTGTTGTTCTTTTCACAGGTGATGATACCAAGATTATGTTAAATTCGGGTGTAACACCAACTAAAAAATCTAGAATCTCAAGAGAATTAAATCTTTCGGTTTTATTCAACTTCGTATTTTTATTCTTTCTATGTTTGATTGCAGGTATTATCAATGGTTGTTATTATAGCAGAAAACCTGAATCCAGAGATTATTTTGAATTTGGTACAATTGCTGGTAAACCTGCCACAAACGGGTTTGTCTCATTTTGGGTCGCTTTAATTTTATATCAATCTTTGGTTCCGATATCTTTGTATATTTCTATTGAAATTATTAAGACTGCTCAAGCTATCTTCATTTATTTAGACGTTATGCTTTACAATGCTAAATTAGATTATCCTTGCACACCAAAATCATGGAACATCTCAGATGACTTAGGACAAATTGAATACATTTTTTCTGATAAGACAGGTACTCTAACACAGAATGTTATGGAATTCAAAAAGTGTACAATAAATGGTGTCTCATATGGCCGTGCCTATACCGAGGCGTTAGCGGGGCTAAGAAAGAGACAAGGTGTCAATGTTGAAGAAGAAGGACAAATAGAAAGGGAAGGTATTCGTATCGACCGTGATGAAATGATAACTAAATTGGAATCAATTGCTAATAATTCACAATTTGATCCAGAAAAATTAACATTTGTCTCCAAAGAGTTTGCAGATGATTTAAGTGGTGTCAGTGGTGATATCCAACAGAAATGCTGCGAACATTTTATGCTTGCATTGGCGTTATGCCATTCTGTATTAGTAGAAAAAGATGAACAAGACCCAACAAAATTAGACCTACAAGCACAATCACCAGATGAAGCAGCATTAGTTACTACCGCGAGAGATGTGGGATTTTCACTAATTGACAACAAGAAAAATATTATTGTTCTTGAGGTTCAAGGTGTCCAAAAAGAATTTGAAGTTTTAAATATTCTTGAATTCAATTCTACTAGAAAGAGAATGAGTTGTATCATCAAATTACCAGCAAAGGAACCTGGTGAAACACCAAGTGCACTTTTAATTTGTAAAGGTGCTGATTCTATCATATATTCTAGATTAGATAGTGGTAAAAATGATGAAAATCTATTAGAAAAGACTGCATTACATTTAGAACAATACGCTACTGAAGGTTTGAGAACTTTATGTGTAGCTCAAAGAGAAATTGATTGGAATGAATATGAATCCTGGAGTGAAAAATACAACGTTGCAGCCGAGGCATTAGTTGATAGAGAAGGTGAACTGGATAAGGTTTCTGAATTAATTGAACGTGACTTGATTCTACTCGGTGGTACTGCAATTGAGGATAAATTACAGGATGGTGTTCCCGATTCTATTGCGTTATTGGCTGAGGCAGGTATTAAATTATGGGTTCTAACTGGTGATAAAGTTGAAACAGCTATTAATATTGGTTTCTCTTGTAATGTTTTAAACACTGATATGGAATTATTAGTCATAAAATCTGAAGGTGACGATGTTACAGATATGGGTAGTAACCCTGAAGAAGTTGTATTAAACTTAACTTCTAAATATCTGCATGAGAAATTCGGTATTTCTGGTACTGAACATGACTTAGAACAAGCTAAAAAGGATCATTCTGTCCCAAAGAATGATTTCGCTGTTATTATTGATGGTGAGGCTTTGAAGATCGCCTTGACAGGTGACGAAATGAGACGTAATTTCTTATTATTATGCAAGAATTGTAAGGCTGTCCTATGTTGCAGAGTGTCTCCATCTCAAAAGGCAGCTGTTGTTAAATTGGTGAAGAACTCTCTAGATGTCATGACATTAGCTATCGGTGATGGTTCTAATGATGTCGCCATGATTCAATCTGCCGATATCGGTGTTGGTATCGCTGGTGAAGAAGGTAGACAAGCCGTTATGTGTTCTGATTTTGCTATTGGACAATTCCGTTATTTAACAAGATTATTGTTAGTTCATGGTAGATGGTGTTATAAGAGATTAGCAGAAATGGTTCCTCAATTTTTCTACAAGAATTTAATTTTCACAATGACGTTATTCTGGTATGGTGTTCATAATGATTATGATGGATCCTATTTATTTGAATTCACATACTTGACTTTCTATAATTTAGCATTCACTTCTGTTCCAGTTATTTTACTTGGTGTATTAGATCAAGATGTCTCAGATAAGATTTCCATGATTGTTCCAGAGTTGTACAGATCTGGTATCTTACGTCAAGATTGGAATCAAACTAAATTTTTATGGTATATGGTCGATGGTTTATATCAGTCAGCAATTTGTTATTTTTTTCCATATTTGGTATATCGTAGAAATATGATTGTTACAAAAAATGGTCTAGGCTTAGATCATCGTTTTTATGTTGGTGTTCCGGTGACAGGTATTGCTGTGATCTCATGTAATATGTACATTCTGATGGGTCAGAAACGTTGGGATTGGTTTACAGGGCTATTTATCATTTTATCTATTGCTGTTTATTTCGGTTGGACAGGTATTTGGTCGAGTTCTTTGAACAGTTACGAATTTTTCAAATCTGCCGATCGTGTTTATTCAACACCATCATTTTGGGCTGTTTTAGTTGTTGGTATATTTTTCTGTATTTTACCAAGATTTACATTCAACACCATTCAGCAAATGATTAATCCAACAGATGTTGATATTGTTAAAGAGATGTGGGCGGATGGTGCGTATGACTTGTACCCGGAGAATTATGATCCAACAGACCCAGAACAGAAAAATATTAAACGCAAATCATTTACAAATGGACCTGATTTATTCGAAGGTGATTTTGATCCAAATATCGCTGTTAAAGGAGATATAGCCGGTAATTCAGCGTTAGAATCAAGAGAGTCTGTCATTGTTGAAGAGATACCAATGGATTCTTATAGTAAGAGTAGGGAGGCTGATGAAACATTAAGATGGATACCTTCGTCATCATCTGGGGTGACGGGTCGTGCACCAATGAGATCAATGGATTCATGGATTGAGGGCAGACGTTCAATGAATCAATCTAGAGTAAGGACATCTTTAGATAGAACCAGAGAAAATATGTTAGCCTCTAATCAATTGGATAATAGATATAGTGTAGAACGTGCACGTGTATCCTTAGATCTACCAGGGCTAACACAAGCTGCTAACTTAATGAAGAAGAGCAGTAGATCATAGAACAAACATTCATTCAAGCAAACAAAAAATAAATAAATAAAAAAAGCATTTTCATTTTAAGATATATTTATAAACGGATAGACATTTTTATATAATCCTTATTTAAAAAACAAAAACATAAATAAAAACATAGATAAACTATTAAGCATATAAACTTGGAACTCTGTACTGTTTACAATTTAATAGTAATTAGAGAGTAGGTGTCAACACATAATCAAACAGCCGGGTCAGAAGTCAATGTCTGAATTGTACCCTTTATAATTCTACTACGAAATTTTCTTTATCCATCAACGTCGCCAATAAAGCTATGGTTGGAATGTAATTCATCCTATTCATATATATATATAATTATTATGTAGTTAGATAAAGCTAGTGTCGTCTTATGTAGGAATAAGTGTGGTATTACTGACGGAATTACTAATAAATAAATAGATGCATATATACGGTAAACCTATAACATATTGAGTTGCAATGACATGTAATTTATTTATAATTTAGTTTTACCAAATTAATTACCCATGGAAAAACATTTATCATATTGTTAGATGAATATATTTGTGGTAACAATAACGACAAACCTGCGGATTGAGAATAAACATATATGACAGTAAATAATTTGATTTAAATAAAGTATCGTTAATTTAGTACTCCATTTTAAATTTCTGACCTAATAATGATAACTAATTTGTAATTTACTTAGCAAGACAGAATTTATCCATAGTTGATTCAGTTATTCGAAGATATATAAACATTCTCTATCAATGCCTTACCATTCTTAGTCGTTGTGAATCCTGAAATTCGTTGGTTTAGTTTACTTAGTATTGAACTAAATCGATGGTAATATCTACACTTACTTCGGAATATTGATGTAAATTTATGTAAATTTATTGTTTCACATGTATTTATATATTATCTTATAAAAAGGCTTAAATTGTCTTATAAAAATTGAAACTTCCAACGTACAAAAAGTAGTCAATAGAATATTGGAATATATATATTAAGTAACTTAAATTATGATAAAAATATATGAATAACTAAAGAAAGGACGTCTTTGTTATGTTATATCCATCAATCTTATATATTTACGAGAAAAAGACTAATATTTTTATTTTGTCTTTTCTCGCCATTATATACTATTGAGGATTTATCATAGGCACCTAAATTAACTAATTATACATAGGACCTTTCTACTTTACTCAGTTTATATTCCTTGATTTTCAGCGAAAAGATATAAAATATTTTCAATGATTTTGACTTTTTTCCAGAAATATTATTATTTCACACAAAAACAACTCCAAAAACTTTTTGTCCTATTCTTGATCTTGAATATTTTTGTTTTTGTTTTTGTAAAATAGGTGCAGAAGATTATCCTAAAATGTACTTCTTTTAATATCGCTTACAACTAGACAATTGATTTCAACCTCCTAACCATCTTATAATGAATAAGTATAGTAAATTAAATACAGTATTAAATTATTTAATATCGTGTTTCTATTGAAATGTAATAGAATCTAAATATTGAATACATTCTGTTTGTAGAAACTATATTTTGGTATCCATATTTACCCCAAACCTGTAAGTGGGAAGAAAAAAAAGCATGATTTCCTAAATAAGAACGTAACCACCATACCTGATAAATTTTAAAAACTGATTCTGATTGACCGGCTAAAGAAACCTTTTTCAAAATTAAAGAAACTATGACCTTTATCAGTAAATATTACGACAATATTCAATTGTTTTCGAATAACCGCAATTTAGATAGAATTAAATGTAATTTTCATATAAAATGTAACTATCATTTACCAAACTAACATCGTTGCCAATGTTATATTATGTAATTTCATAATTAGAGAGCCATATATATAACCTGTCACTATTACTAGTCTCAGAAAACATTCCAATGTTTACCAACTTTGATTGTTATATTTAAACGAACCCTCACCGTTTCGATAAGAATAATACTTATTTCCTATATACAGATGTAAATGTCTTGGTTTTCTTATGCTTCTAGAACAAATATCATAGATAGAAAATATTTGGAACCGTTTAACAGTGGAAAAATTGGTATCTAAACTCATGTTTATGATTCCAAATTATGTGATGACGTCATATTCTTTTTGGATTTATCCCTTATATTTATTTGGAAAATAAAATGTCCGAAACAATATGAAAGTACATGGTATTGTACCACCAGATATGTCTCTAAGATGATTGGCAAATATATTGTAGTTTGTATATTATTATATGTTGGTGATTTACTGCAACATTTAGAATTCGTGCGATATTTACAAACAAGAGTCTTGTTATAGTTGGTAGAAAAACTATATTTGATTGTTCTCTAAAAAAATAATAGTTTTATAGGACTTTAATACCTAGTATGTCAATTGAAATTGTTGTTATCTGTTGAGACACAGAAAAAGACTGTTATAAAATACGGAAATTGATAAAATCGTTTGTCATGATTAAAGTACCATTGAATGATTTATTAGGAATAAAGATAAAACAAAGAGGCTTAAAGTTAATAAACGGAGTTATAGTAACATTAATGTATAATACAATGAAATTGTATGACAAGACATGAAACAACAACTTATGACCAACTTACTAACAAGTGCAGAACCAATCATGCAACATAAAAGGATGAATAAATACCAATAACAATATTAAAAAACTAATAACAATATCTGCTGAAAATGTCCACAATAATCTTCATGAAGTTAAAGTTGAAGACGTTTCTTTGATCTCACACAATTTATCTCAATATTATCATAATAGACAGTGACAGCGCGGCACTTTACATTGTCATTACAATTTCCGTAACAGGAAAAATTGTCACTGCCGCATTTCACACTGATATAACATTGTAGTTTTGGAATAATATTTCTTTGTCCTAACTATAGATGTTCTAAAGGGCAATCTCTTAATGGATAGGACAATTCGCATTTGTTTTGGATGTAGTTTACATGGTGATATGATTTATTGGAAAACAAAAATTTAACCCATACATAATCAAAAGGTAAATATGAACACCGTAACGACAGTCCAAAGAATCTTGTAGTATCTTAATATGTAGTTAATATTGGTTTACTAGGGTAGCATATTTGCATTTGCCTGGTAATTTATAACATATTTCTGTTTCTTTAGAACATCTAAGAACATATATGATTATGACATACTTGTGCATTTATTCTGCCATTGTACTCAATCAGTGTCTGAGGTGAACACATTACTTCCGTGCGAAACAATAATAAAATTCTGGTTTCTGACATACTTTGAAAGTCGATACTTTACAAATCAGTCGTTGTGCCAAGACATTTTAGCCTTATATGTGGTTACATCTTTTCAAAAGTGTGGTTCTCATGAGTGTTTCGAATATACCATTCAGAAAATTGCACCCAAACATCAAGTGCAAACATTTTTTTTTGCGAAGGAGGACTACGGACATCACCATTCCGACTAAATATTTAATGTGGAAGACACACGCGAATCACAGTAGAGCCAGAGAAAAGATCGCCGATGAATTAAGTTTTAATTACTTGAACAGATTTCTTTCCCAACAAAATTGAGTTATTCTTTTCTTCTCGTTTGTTCCACAAAATTTGCAATGTTTGCCGGGCGTATTTTCACCTCCATTTTCCTTTCCATGATTTTCCAAGAGAAAACGAAAATGATCAAATTTTCTGAATTCATTTTATTTTGGATACTGAACTTTGGGACAAGCAGAAAAAAAGATCCCAAGAGAACAGAACGTGGGAATTGGAGGAGAGCTCGCTAAGAAAGATACGAAGGCTGTCGCTGGTAAAACACGTTCATAAAAGAAACAATGGCTCTACGCAGAAAAAGTGTAATCCCTCCTGTCTTTGTACGAATCTCTCTCCGAAAGTACGGTGTTTTCAAAATAAGGAACGGTTGCGCAACATTCTCTTAGCATTTTCTGTATCTAGATTTCAGAATAACCTTTAAGGTTTTATTCTCAATTTTTAATTAACCCAGCTCCTGCGCAGTTGTTAAAGACCTTTGAATTTCAATTTATTTCACGTCTCTACATTACTTATTTACCTTATTTATTGATTTTTTCTTGTCATCCCCACCATTTCCAATTTCCATAAGAAAATCTCGAGCCACAATTCTGACAGACGTCATGTAATAGGTTTCGTCGTTAAAAACATCTATTGTCTTCTACGGAATAACTCTTAATATAGCAAACCATTCATCCCCCCTTACATCGCGAAAGGACTAGTTAAAAACAAAAACTATCTCACTGAAAATTAACCAGCACGTCAATAAGAATTCAAAATTAGCTGCACGCTCTCTCCTTCCACAGTACCAGTTGCATCTCGATCTTCGCAACTGTTTTTGTGATCGTTTTCTTATCATGTTCCTTTTGCAGGGATTTTCAAGAAGAAATAATTATTAATTCCGTTTTGGAGCTTAACAAACGTTTATTAGCCCATATGATGGGGGCAGACTAAAAAATGAACGATTTCTAAGTTTAAGATCAAAGTTCTCTTGCTAATTATGACTTACATGAACTTCACTGAAAAACTATGTATGCTTATCTTCACATACTTCTGTCAAAATTTACCGTTCATTTTAGCTCTTGACCTCTACTGAATTGTTTTTATCACTAGCTTCTGTTTTTTTATTTTGTGGTTGTTGTTCAGCAAAATTCAGTCTGCATTCCTTTGACTTCCCAAAATCGATGTGATTGGCGTTTTTAGCATTCATTTCAGTAATTTTCAGTTATTCTAGTTATTTAATTATACATAAAAACATATTGATACACGTCAATTGAAAAACTTTAGCAGTCCATACTACTTCTATTGAACAACTTCAACATAGATAAACAATTATTAAAAAAGACTAATAAACGGTATTTTTTCCATTACATATTTATTAAAACGAGTAACATAACTAATTCTCGATACAGTAGTGATATTAGTAAACAAAGACATGTCGAATATAAATCCAATGTTTAATAATGGCATAGCAAAGAGTAATACACCCATATCAGATTCGATGAACAGATGGAAAAATCCAAACTATAGATTACCCAATGGTAACAACATGGGAATGACTCCTCCATTAGATCAACAGCAGCAGCAACGACATTTTAATCCTGAAAATAATACGATACCATCAAATTATATTCCACAACAGAATTCATTACCCCCAAATTTTATGTTAAACCCAATACCAAACAAAGTAAATAATAAGAAAAAATTAAAGAAAAACGTAGCTGTATTGAAGGAAAATACAAGTGAAACAGTTTTCGTTAATTATACAGTTGAGGAAAAGAAAGCTGCAAAACGTAAAACGAAACCTAAACCAACATTAAATATTTCAGGCTCAAATGGTGCTACAACAATACCAACAAACACAAATATATCTAATAAAAATAGTACTTCTTCAAGTGCTAGTGGTTCATCTCCTATTAGAGCAGCCATGATAAATAACAGAACATCGATATACGGAAATAATTCAAATTCCCCTGAGAATAATATACAGTCACAACATATTAAAATAAAAGATAATGTAATAACAATAAACACCGCACCACATGATGAAAATGATGCTAATATGGATTTCAGTAAAATTATTAATTTAGATAGAAGGTATACCGAAATAACGCCGACAACAACTAGATTTTATATGTCTTCTTCATCAACTCCAGCATCTCCTGCTATCGGGACACCATCATCTGCATTCTACGCTAATAGCTATAAAAATATCTCTGCACAAAGACCTTCTTCGGCTGTAATGCCAGGGTTTTCCAAAAATAATTCATAAAATGGTGTGTCACCTTACGCTAAACGAGCAGTGTCTACAGGTAATAAGAATTCAGTATATAAATCTTCAAAGGCTATTGGTTCTCTAAGTACTACAACACTATCAACTACATTAGAAAATACTGCGATTGATCTGTCCATACCGAATTCTTTCCAGAATGGCAGTATATCGTACCTTGATAATTTCAATAATATCATGGATGAAAATCCAGATGAAGAGAATTACAATTCCTCTTTCAATAGAATACATCAAAGTAGTCTATCGGAACGATTTATTGATCCAGATGTTACCGCTGTTTCTTTACCTAATGATTATATTAATTCTTACTCAGATCAATTAGAAGGGAATGCAATTATAGGGATAGGCATGGATAGTAAGAAAGATAATTTAGTTAATATGGATGATATTTCAAGAACAGTCACAGGAACTGCAATCGCTTTTCAAACACTGACAGATGGGCAACAAATACTTAAATCTCAACCTGATAACAATCATGATTCTGAAATCCCAACTATGAACTTTACTGAAAATATAAATAGAGAAGTACCAGTAGATACAGGTAGGATAAATCCTAATTTTGAAGAGATTGATTTTTCCAGTATAGATGCAATGTTCCCGCAATCCCATAATCCATCGCCAATTAAACCTGAACAGTTGGATGATCTTTTAAATATTCTTAAATAGCGATGATATTTTTTAGTTAGGTACATGAAGTTGATATTGTAATATATATCAATATTTTATTGTAACGTATATGGGGAAGGTTAGGCGTTCCTTTGTATGTTTATCAAAACACAGACGTTAATTTATTCAATATTTATATACTTTTATATGTAACCTATAGAAAGTTTTCACATCACTGTACCTAAATATCTTCGATCAGTTTGAAGATGTTTTTAATTGCGTTTCTTTTCACATTATTATCATATATTAAAACACCTTCACCGGTACCTAGGGCACTATTGGTCACACCGTTACCATTAAGTATTCTAACAAAATCACTTTGTAAACCAAAAGGTATTTCGACAATTTCACCTTTTATACCACTTGTAGCGATTTGTTTCTCCTTTATAATTCTTGTAGTGTGTTCGAATTTGTCAGCTGCGATTTGGGCATTGTCAACAATACTTTTAGCGATACCACACATTGTAGCAACATGCATACCAAATGAACCTTCACTTTGACCATCTTCTAATTTGTACAGGAATGTTACATTTCTGGTATCCTCATCAACCAAGATAGCCATCTTCATAGGTCTGACCTGTGGATGACCTTTGAAGCTTAAACCGAGATTGGCATAATGTGTAGCGAAGAAACCTAAACTTTGAATATGTGTAGCAACATGATGTAAAACAGCTTCAGCAATAGCAAAACCATCACTGGAAGAACCACCTCTACCTAACTCATCTACAACGAGTAACGATCTTCTAGTAGCCAAATCCAATATTTTCTTTGTTTCTGACAATTCAACAAAGAAGGTAGATTTGCCTTGCATAATATTATCATTTGCACCTAAACGTGTCATAATTCTATCTACAGGAGATAACGTAGCAGATTCACATGGAACATAACAACCCATTTGTGCCATTATTACAGCAACACAGGTCATTCTTAACACTGTTGATTTACCAGCTGCATTGGCACCAGTAAGTAGGCCTAATTGTGGTCTACCATTACCTAACTCAATATCATTTGAAATGAAATCCTTTGCGATTGTAGTTCCTAAACCAAAGCATGGATGTCTTAATTGTTTAAATCTCATAAACCCATTTAATTTTTCACCAGTAGTTTCGTCAATTTCATCAACAAATTCAGGTCTACATGCAACAAAGCCAAGAGATTCAGATGTTTTGGCCAGAGATAACAAACAATCAATATTAGAGATTGCATGTACTGTTGGAGTCCAAGTATCCATGAATGCAGCATCAAATTTCTTACATAGCCTTCTTCTCAAGTCTTCTTCTAACACCTTATGAGTTTCACGGACTTCAGCCATAGATCTAGCGAGAATTCTAACTTCGTCTGAGTAATACCTTTTGGTAGATTTGTTAGCAGCCATTTGAACCCATTCTGATGGAACATATTTAACGGCTTTCACGGGAATTTCGATAGTGAAAATTTCCTTACCGGAGTCCTTAAAGCAAATGTCATTGGTATGTAATTTCTTCTTATATTGATTTAGTATTTCATTCAGTTCATCTTCAAGACTTTGGATTTCATCAAGTGACCTGTCAAAATCAGGTTCAATTCCTCTATGTGGAAGAATAATCCCTTCTTCTTGGGCTGTTTCTCTATTATATGCATTCTTCCAAGTATCAATATTTCCAAACAAGGATTCCGGAACTTCATTGAAGAAAATATTTAATGCACCCTTTAGATCAGTTTGAGAATTTTTCAATTGTAGAAGAAGTGTCTCAATATCTTCAAAACCTTGTATAACTCTTTCAAAATCCTTCACTTTAATTGTGCATGTATGTATTTTGGCCAACATTCTTTCAAGATCAGGTAATCTACTGAATACACTTTCAATGTTATCCTTTAATTCTAAATCAGCCATTAATAACTCTACACTATCTAATCTTTTGTTGATATCATCCTTATTTAGTAGTGGATGCATTAACCAACGCCTCATCATTCTCTTACCCATTGGTGTAATAGATTTATTGAATAATTGAAACAAAGATCCCTTGGATGTACCATCAAATGAATTACTAAATATTTCTAAATTTTGTAACGTTATACCATCTAATATTAAGGAATTCTGTGATCTTATAGGGTCGTACTCTTTCATGTTACCCATAGACAACAAACTTTTATCTAACTGTAACCATTTCAGATAATACAATAAAGCACCAAACGCACTGAAACCAACTTTCTTTTGATCTTTGTAATATTTCTGTAATATTTCAGGCCAATTGTCAACATTCTTGAAGTATTCAGAGTCGTCTGAAGTTAGAACATCATACGTCTTTTCATAGTCATAAAATTCAACTTCTGGTTTTATTTCGTTGAAAATCGGTCTAGATGATGCATTAAATTTAACAATCTTGTTAGCAAGACTACTCAAATTGTCTTTTTCTAAGATAATTTCCTTTGGTTTGACTTGTGACATAATAGTATCTAATTTTGTGCATTCATTATCATCCTCAAATTCGATCATTTGAACTTCACCTGTGGAGGTATCAATAAACGAAATACCAAATATTCTATCAGGGTATGATTTTTCATCTACTGAATAATCATCGTGTGCGTAGAAATTCCCTGGTTCTTCCCTAATTGCTAGACAATAAGTAGCCAAATCAGAATGGATCATATCACCTTCAGTTAATGTACCAGCGGTTAAGACGCATTCTAATTCTCTCTTAACAATACCTTTCGAACCCTCTCTCATCTCTTTACTTAACATAGATTCCTTTTGATCGACTTTTGCGACTTTATAACCATGCTCAATAAACTGGGAAGCCCAATATTCAAAACTCATTTCAGGAACACCAGCCAATTGCATATTGGCACGACCATTTCCAGCTAATTTCCAATCAAAAAGAGAATTGGCTAATAATGCATCCTTTTCATATAACTCGAAAAATTTACCTTTCTTAAAGAAGACGATACAATCCCACATTTTGGACTTAATTTCCCAATACTGCTTTTCAAATGCAGTAAATTTAGCCCATGCAGAAGAAGGGATAAACAAAGTTCTTGGATCATATTCTGGGTCAGATACGGGGCGTTTCTGTGCGTCTTTCTCGTCCACTAACCAGTAATATCTTTCTTCGTTATGTTTGGTAAAATTACTGCCAGTTTTACCCTTTGGTTTCTGTGCAATTGGTTTTAGTTGTGGTTTACTTGTAGCTTCAATCATCTTTCTCTTTGGTTTAGGTTTGGTGACCTTTGGTTTTGATGATAGTTCTAAGATATCATCGTCGTCATCATCATCTATGAAGTCATTATTGTCACCTTCTAGTAAATCATCAGATTTTTCAAGAGCCTTCTCATCCTTCAATTCTTGTTTTGTGGGTTGATAATCATCATCTTCATCGGAGTCTACGGTGAATAATTTAGGTTTCTTCGAAGAAGAAGAAAGCGGCACATCTTCATCTTCTTCATCACTTTCTGCATAATTAACTTTTCTTTTACCTCTTCTACTCGAATTTACTTCTAGTGAATCATCCATTGTAGAATCAAGCGTAGATTCGAGTAGATCAGTTATACTATTATCAATCTCTGTTGGTTTTACAGATGATTTCTCAATTGGTTTGATATTAATTGATTGTGAATCCTCAACTGAACTTTCCAAATCGATCTCTTCTGTATGGTTTTCTTTCTTTTGAGATGAGGCAGTTACTGAACTATTGACAGCGGTGGTATCCTTACTTGATGAGAAAAATAATTTGCTATTTGTCGATCCGGTTTTCTTCTTTGGAACAGATGGCGATTTTGAGAAGAATGATAATAAACTGGATTGTTTCATTTTCTTGTTTGAAGAATTAGTACCATTTTTGTTTGTATGCACCTTTGATGACTTGGGTGTCTCTGGCGCCATTTTTTCAATGAGATAAGGTTTAATATCTTTGATTTCAATTCCTTTAGTGTATTTAATGAGTGTACCAGTTAATAGTTTGAGTATACAAATTAAATATAAATAAACATTCAGTAATTAATAATATAAAGTGTATTTTTCAGGTGAAATCGGTAACCGTTTCGAATAAATAAAAACAGCGTAATATTGAAATTTTCGCGTAACGCGTTCCATCGGCGATGGTGTAACTTTTTGGATACCAATCTACACGAAAAACATGTGCAATATATTTGATTTGATCTCATGAATTGTTACACTTCTAAATACCAACATTCCCCTATAATGTTATATCGCAATAATTGTTATAATAAATAATATAATATAAATAATGTTAATATACATAAGTAATCATATTTTGTATCCGGTAATTATAGAAAAATGAGAAAAGATATTATGTTGTGTGGCTATCTTGTAGAACGAACACTCATAAAACAATATCTTAATGATGTCCTCCAAATTTCAACGTGAACTTATTACGTACTATGTAAAATACCTCGATAATTATTTCTTCAATACGCATGTTCTTTCGGCACGTCGAGAATATGTATGTATGTATTTACTTTATTGTCTTTTTATGATTTATTGTTGAATGGTATGCTGGAAAAATTCTGGATCTTCTTCTAAGGATTCCTTAATAATATCTAAACCACCTTGGAATTCACCATTAATGTATAATTGTGGGAAAGTTGGCCAATCTGAAAACTTCTTTAAACTTTGTCTTATTGCGTCATCTCTCAAAATATCGAAAAACCCAAATCTAACTTGATGTTCTCTTAATATACCAACTAGTTGTCTAGAGAACCCACATTTTGGTTCAGATGGAGTACCCTTCATAAATAACATTACTGGTGCGGCATTAACTAATTTAGTTAATCTAGCAAATACTTCTTCTTCGGATTCACCTTCCTCTTCATCAGCTGGTGTATCTTCAGCCTTTGGTGTATTGCTACCTTTATTTTCAATAAATTTCTTACATTCATCTAGTAGATTAATAAATTCCTTTGGATCAGCACCAGATAATTCCTTTAAGATAGTACCATTTTGAATTAGAACAAAATAAGGAACGGCAGAAATTTCAAATAATTCTGCAATTTCAGAATTGGTATCAGCATCAATGGATAAGAACGTAATATTGGAATTTGTTGGTTCATTACTTATCGCAAGATAAACTTCATTCATTTGTTTACATGGCGCAGCCCAATTAGTTTGAAAATATAATACTATTAATTTATCACCAGCTTCTGTAGTGGTTAATCTAGTGAAATCATCTTGGTTAGTAATTTCGAAAACTGTCATTGTGATATATACTTGAAAAGAGGTGTATTGCAATGTAGTGTGAGATATTAATTTGGATATTTCTTTCAAAAATATGTAAGAACAAATTTGCGATATATATGGAAACCAACTAATATAGATATTTTAAACCGTGTAGCTTTATATACAAATTAGGCTGATGTTCCGATCTGTAGAATTGGTCACTAATATTTGTATTAATAATCCAATTTTCTGTTCATGAAGATGATCATCTTTAAAGTGAGAGAAGAAAAAAGTAAAAAAGAAAATTGTGGGATTTGTCGCCATCGTCATTTCAAAGGTCAAAATAGAATATATTGTAGAGTCGACCACTAGAAATGGCGAGAGATAACAATTGTAGCGGCTGCAAAGCGGGAATTGGTAGTTGGATATTGTGCGATGTGTTCTTAGAGTTTTCATGAAATTTTCAGTTTTTGCCGCTTCGCATAACACTACCCAATACTAACCAATCAGATAAGAGATCATTAGTAATAATACTCATTAGTCATCAGTATCTTATGACATTATTAAAAAGAATAAAATAACCATGTGTCAAACGTTTAATATATGATATTTTAGGTGACAGCAAATGTTATTGTGTTTACCACTTTTGTCAGATATGAGCTAGCAACTGCACATATATTTTTCATCTAAAGCCTAAAATTTCCCTTCAAACAGACATATTAAACACATATTCTTAGTTTTCGTAATATATAATAACTATTTACATCTTGAACGGTAACTTAATATAAATATGTTCTGAAATATTGTATAAATCTACTGCTGGCAATGTGTTCCTCTCTCGATTATTTTCTGTTCAAGAAACTGACAAATTGCAGACGTCACATATTTTAAGCTTCGACATAATAAAGTACGGTTGGAGCGACATCTAAAACATGATACTAATAAATAGTAACTGCAGATATACTACTATCAACATGGAATAAATTGGTAAATATGATCAAAGCTCAATTGCTAACAAAACCTTTCGTTGCATGATAACATTTTCCAATCTCCCCTTTCCGTCCCAACTATTTTTTTCATTCCATTTTTCATCATAACTGTGATATATTTCGGAAGTGCCAAAAAATTAAAAAACACATTCATATCAATAAAAAACTAAAATAGTGCCAAGAACTATATTATAATCATTCGAAACAAAGGAAAATTAAACTCTGTCAACGAATCGAACTCACGATAAGAACTGTCAAGAGAAGCAACAAAAAACAAGGTCGTACCCGGATTCGAACCGGGGTTGGTCGGATCAAAACCGACAGTGATAACCACTACACTATACAACCGCTTACGAAATTCAGAAAATATAATGATATATTTAATTCAATTATAATTGTAACTTTTCTGTACTTATAATCTACCATTTTAACTTCTGTATTGTTTTGGAATTATTTATAAAATCCAAACATTCAGTCGATATTACCTGTGACGACGTGTACCAGAGTATGCACGCTCAAGAAAAAGAACACAGCAAAAAAAATAAATAAAAGACAAATAAAAGACAGATAAGTAATACATGAATAAATAGAACGTGTCTTAATTAATATTAGTTAAGACATAAAATAGATACACATATACTTTAATTAATATTTACTAATAGTTACTAAATAATCTATTTACCGTAAGTTTGTTAGAAATGTGATATAATCATTATTACATTATCATCATAATAAAGACCCCATACACCACACTTATATTGCAGGTGGCAAGAGGGGAAAATAATCTGAAACATTTAGGTTGACAAATGACAAAAAGATTTTATATATAAACAGTACTGA
>JAXQGP010000457.1:0-18829 GCA_037040125.1 Kazachstania sp. M6911
TTGGGACAACAAATCAGTTGTTTATAATTGACTCTGCGCCAGAGGTTAATATTGACAGTGCATCATCTATTGCTACTGCCGTCATTGCCAATCTTGCCAATGGTTACGAAATTAAAGAATCTGTCTATGGTGCAATAGAATTTATTCAAAATTCTCTTCTGTTAGCTTCTCATAACGAAACACCAAATTATATGTATAATGTAGAAACGCCATTAAGACATATATTACAGGATGAATGTTTAGAAGCTCATGGTTTACTTACTGAGAAGTTGAGTATCCCACATAATCCCACAATTCATAACAATTTTTTTGAATATTTAATCAATCACGATTTAGTTAAAAACCATTGGGATTCATATGTTAATCATGATTTTGTCAAACAAATTGCTGATGGTACATTAGATCTGGATAAATTTAAATTTTTCATTGAACAAGATTATTCTTATTTAGTAGATTATGGAAGAGTTCATTGTATTGCTGGTAGTAAATCACCAAAGTTAGAAGATATGGAAGAAGAATTAGTTATTGTAGGAAGAATCAGAAACGAAATGGGACAACATGAGAAGAGATTAAAAGAAATCTTTGGTGTTACTGATGATTCCTATTTTGAACAAATTGAAAGAGGACCGGCTCTAAACAATTACTCTAGATATTTTAACGACATTGCCAGGAGAGGTACTTGGCAAGAATTGGTTGCAGCTTTGACTCCATGTATGATGGGATATGGTGTTGCTGCAATGAAATATAAGGGGAAAGTTACTGCTGAGAAAGGGGGTCTTTACGATGAATGGATTGACATATATTCGTGCGCTAATTATGAAGATGGTATGAAAATCGGTGAAGATTTATTAAACCATATCAGTAGAACCTCTTCTCCTGAAGAGATTGAAAGATTAGCAAGAATATATGGTGAAGTTTGTGCATTAGAAACAGGTTTCTGGGATGCAGCATTAGCCCAATGATATATATATATTATATTAGAGTTTATAGATTAGTATATACGGAAAGGTTTTGGAAGATAAGGATCTTCCAAATATTTAACTTCGTCCTCCGTGAATACAACATTCAATGCAGATAAAGCGTCATCAATTCTTTCAATTTTATTTAAACCTACAATTGGAGATGCACCTTTCTTAATAACCCAAGCAATAGATAATACAGCCATTGGAATATTTTTCTTTTTGGCTAAAATTTCAACACGATTGATAATTTCTTTGTCCTGTGGTGGTAAATTCCTTAAATTCCAATTTGACATAACTTTGTCGTTTGTGAATCTATCAGTCTCAGTACCTAATGGTCTTGTCAAAATACCCCTACAATTTGGGGACCATGGAGTCAAAGCAATATTGTGCTTCTTACAATAAATATTCAAATCACGTTCATCTTCTCTATATAATAAATTGTAACATGATTGCATATTAACAAATTGAAACCAACCGTTCATTTCTGCAATAGATTGCATTTCAACAAATTCTGTAGGTAACATTGAAGATGCACCTATATATCTTACATCACCACTTTCTATCACATTGTTTAGAGCTCTCATCGTTTCCTTCATAGATGTATTATAATCTAGTCTATGAATTTGTAAAACATCAATGTAAGTACCTAATCTTTCAACACTGTTCTTAACACCTGCAATTATATGTTTGCGAGATAACCCCTGGTTATTAATTAAATTCAAAGCCATTTGACTATCCTCTAACGAACTCCTAGATAAAGTCTGCGATTCATCCATTGGGAAGAAAATTTTAGTCATAATTACAACAGTTTCTCTTCTAATATTAAATTTTTCCATAAATTCGTGTAATAATCGTTCACTTTTACCATTTGAATAAACATCAGCGGTATCAAATGTACGTAAACCATGATCATAACAATATTTCAAAATCGAGAAAATTTTATCCTTATCATCTTCGACCCAACTTGCCCAATCTTTTGAACCGAATGACATGCAACCTACAATGATAGGTGAAATTTTAATACCTGTATTACCAAATTTAACCTGTTTAGCCAACATATTTCTTGGTGATCTATAGAAGATATATAATGCGAGTCAATATATTAGAACAGTTACACTTTATATACTTTTGAGTATTACAGATCTTATATATCCCCTTATGTTCTTTATCTACCTTGAACTGAATAATCACGTGCATTAAACACTGAAAATTCGGCCGAACGCTCAGAAATAATTCGGATCCGAACAAGTGTGAATATATATTGAAAATAGTTTGGAATCTTAGAGATATTTCATTAAAAAAAAGGATAATTTATTATATAATTGGTATGTATAATTGAATAAATATTTATGTGAAATTGAATGTTAATGCAAAAATGTAATGAATGTGTTTTTTAGAGATATTTTAATATCTCAATGCAATTGAAAAGAGAGATTTTTCAATAATATTTAAAATCTCTTTAAAGCTTTTTGCTTCTTTGAAAATTCTATTATATTTGTTGCGTGTACGTGTTTAGAAGTGGTAGTTGGAGTTGTGACAGTTTTCAATGTGGTAGAGGTAGTTGATTTATTTAATTGTTTTGTTCTGTGGCTCTTTGCACAAGCTCTTGTTAATAACAAAGGCTTTCTTTGAGTAATAGAATCTCTTGAAGATAATGGAGTTTGAATAGCTCTTGAATCTTGTTCATTTTCTAATTCAATGAAAAACTTTTCAAAAGAGGAATTCACTATGGCAGAAGAACAGTTTCTTTGAGATCTTGACATGTTATTAGCGGCGAAAATGGCGTTCATTGAGTATTTGTAGTAGTATTGTAATACTATAATAATTGTATTTGTTTTGGTATATTTATATTTTTATAATTGAAATAGAGAAACTTTTTAAAGATAGACAAATGAAATAACAAAGAAATGTGTACCCTTTATATATGTATGTGTCAACAACTCAATTGATAAACTCAATTACTAATTTAATTAGCTCTTACTCATCGATCTCACCCTCAATTTGAATGACTATTTGCATATTACATGATACTTTATTAACTCATGCAAAAATTTGTAGTTCGGAATAAAATTGCTGACTAACCGTTATGTACGGGACATTCTGTGTTGATTTGTCATGGAATATTGCCGAACCTTTTCTTCTTTCTCCGCGTTAAGCCTCCTCTTTGCCCGCAGAGAGGGTACCCGCTTTGACCACAGTTAATTTCCGAGGATTTAGCACGGAAATATACTATGCTACTGAGCAGAATAAATTATTTTTCTGTGGCTTACAAACAGCGGAACTATTACACGCATAATTTTGATAGACTTACTTTCTCATGAGAATATATCTCCGCATCCCGCTCCCTTCTCTCCTCTTTTTCCGCCCGCTCCTCGGAAATAATATGTTGTTCTCATTTCCGAATTATTTCTGCCCGTTATTTGATAGATAATTTTCTCGGATCCGACAAATTCATAATTTCATAATTTATTCAGAAAAAAAGAAATTTGCTTTTGTAATCAATGTGAAATTTTCCTTCTGTTTATCACTTTTCTTTACAGATCCTTTTCGACTTCCAGATGTGTCAAAAGTCGGCAAAACATGTGCGATTTCGTTATTTATTCGCTAGCTTGAATCGGTTGTTTAAATGCATAATATATTATAACTATCAAATATTCACATTTTTTATCCATTTTTTAAAAGGATCGACCCCATTACAACATAACCTATGTCTTCAATCAATTCCACTTCAGTACAAAGGAAAAGAAGAAGAATTCCAAAATCATGTCAGGCTTGCAGAGTGAAAAAATTGAAATGTGATAGAGTTAGGCCAAGATGTTCAAGTTGTATAATTAGACAAATTATAGACTGCCAGTATGAAGAAGATACATTAGGAGAAAACATACGAAAAATGCCTCCAACAAAGACACAAGATGGTAGTTCAGGCCCATCACAGCCAATATCAATACCCTCTCCTTCAAATAAAAATATTAATCCTTTCGTTTCAATGACTTATATTCATAAAGTCCCTAGATTGGGTAGGGTTATGGTTCAGGGACCAACTTCACTAAAATCGTTTGTTACAAATATTCATCATCCATTTACAATTAAATTTGAACATTTATGGAGAAAGACTGAACCGGAAAGATTATTATGGAGAGATGAACATAAAGAACAATTGGAGAAATCTAATCCAGTCTATGATATTAATGAATCTCTATTGGGTTCACAAACTTCAGTAATAGAAATTAGTGCAGCTTTACCAGATTATAAAACCTTAGTCAAGAATATGAATGAATTCTTTTCCGATAGTCCCTTGTATGATATCAATACGATCCTATCAAAGGATGAGACAATGGAATTTTTCTATACTGCATTTATTCCAGATGATGGAAACAATAATAAGGAATCCAGTAAAATTTGGAAATTTCAAGATAGATTAACTAAAAAAATCGGAATGCCTCTGAATAGTAAACATTACAAATTAGGGATCTTGTTAATGATTAATAGATTAGTTCATTGTAAAGATTATATTGATCCTAGAATTGAAATTTTCTTAAATCAATTAGAGAATCAAAACCAATTTAGTGGTGCATTCATTGTACAATGTCAATTCTTATTACTACGTTGGTATCATAGAAGATTATATTTCACTAAGATAGACGATATCAATTTATTAAATTTAGTTAGTCACATAATTGATATTGCAATGACCCTGGGGCTTCAACTAGATATCGATAAGACATATTCACATGATACACATATCGATTTACAAATGTTGAAAAATATGTGGTATTGGATTCAATTTGCAGATTTAAGTATTTCGTTCCAATTTGGTAGACCATTAAAGATCAATTCGAAATGTTATAGAAATTTCTCATATGATAATGATTCTGCCTCAAAATCAAATTTTATTAAAAAATTGCATAGGTTTCTAATTGTTGTTAGAGATTGTTACGATGTAATATATGATCAATCGACATATCCAAACTTACCGGCAAGTTGTAAACAGATAACAAATTTACTAATGATTGAATTCCCAAATATGTCCGATTATTTTAATGATAGAAGTAAGTATGATTGGAAAAATAATTTAAGTGAATTAAGAATATTGACATTGGGTCTTGGTGTATTGATTTCAATATATGGTCTACGTTTTAAAATCACAGGTGATAGAACAATAAGATCCAAGAACAGTTATATACAGACAACTCTTATCTCTTTCAACTTAATTACAGACACTTTAGAGAATTGTTGGAAATATGATAATGAAATTTTCCCTGATTTAGTTGAATCCTCAGGTTCTCTTACTCCTTATTTAAATATGGCAATTTCATTATCTGAAGGTTTGTTTCAACGAGCTCATATGAATTTCATGAGTTTAATTTATTATAAAGTAACTTTATTTAATGAAGGCTCATTTAGACCTTATGATTTTGAACCCTTGGATTGGAATCTAGACACCTTAGAAACACGCGATGATAAAGTCATTACATTGGTGTCTACATTCAATATTTATACCGATATTTTCTCCCGTTGGCGCAGACCTGAGGTTCATGATATGAAACAAGTATTGAAAAGGTCATATCCATACTTCTTAATGATTCTTCTAGAGAAGATAAGTAGGATGATTGTTGAAAAGGTTATCAGATTCAGACAAAAATCTGAAGAGGCTATTAAAAATGTTAATAATGGTCTAAATGAACCAGCAACGCCGACAGATTCGCAAACAACAAGTTCCATAGGAACACCACAGGATGAAGAACAACTCAATAGTCAAGTGGCAGATGAATTTTGGGGTACATTCAACGGATACTGGGAGGAATTATTGAAGCATGATTATAAATCGTCACAAGATTTTACGTAGTCGTTAATATATAATGTTATTGTATTTCTTCTACACGGTCTTAATTAAGAGCCAAAACCCTAACTTTAATAATGCCCTTACAATACCTTTTTCGCGGTGGGCGCGCTTACAGAACAAATGATGAGCGAAAAAAGAAAAATTTTCACTTCCGTTGAGATATATATATATAAAAGAGTAACAACAACAAACCATAAACTTTTGCAGAAAATTCTTAAAGAGGCATGTCTAAGAAATCGTTGTCAAAACTGGGATGTGATAACCAATGCACTGGTGAAAGGTATTGCATATAATGTGAACGTCGTTAGGGGACGGCAGTTATCTTTTTGTATATTTGTACGGTATCGCAACCCAGTGTCATTATACCAAAGCTTTTTGTCAGGGGACAGTTAGCACGTTCTGAACGTAGTCTCACTGCTGTCGCTGTTACTGATTTGGAAAATTAATATTATTCGTGATTCAATATTTCTTCGTTCTGAAGAGTTTTTTTTTGAATTGTTCCAATATTGTACCTTCGTTCTGAAGGTTTTATTATATTGGAAAGAATAACGAGGATCTAATGAGTTGAGAAAAGACTTATCTTATATTGAAAGATATAATTTCGAACCCTTTTCTCGTAGTTGTGAACCTCACATCTTTGCATTTGAATAATTAATCTTGTCAGTATGTCTACGTGTATTTGTATTTAGTTAATTTCTCTCATAGTGTAATTCTCATCTCTTTGTTAAAGCATGTACCTTCATTTGTAGTAGTACAAATACGACAGAACAAATCATTAAAAAAGATTAAAATTATGATTAAAAAGTAAATAAAATTATTAAAAAGAGTTATAAAAATCTTGTAGTCATTAAAATTAAGATAAAATTTGTTGAAGAAAAGACGATTATCATTAAAAAGTTGCATGTATCTTAAAATTGATACATGGATAAATTAGTTTTGTGTTGTATTATATTATGCGTTACGAATGATTCATTTACATCATTCTTTTGTACCATGGCTTATCGTCATGAGCTAAAGCATCAGCATCGTAATCGGCACCTCTCTTAGATGGTGGAACCCATTCGGATGACTTCCATGGTAGGACACCTTCTTCCCACATGGTGTTAACTTCTTCTAAGGATAGACCCTTAGTTTCTGGAATGAAGAAGAAAACGTAAACCCAGGAGAAACATAGACAACCCATGAAGACGTAACCGTAGTAGAAGTTAATAGCACCGGTAATGAAAGGAGTGAAGAAACCTAATAAGAAATTCCAGATCCAGTTAGCGGCAATAGCTAGAGACATACCCTTAGCCTTAATTCTCAATGGGAAAGATTCAGAGACAATAACGTAAGCACATGGAGCCCAGGTGGTAGCGAAACAGAAAATGAAGAAACAAGTGAAACAAATCATACAGTTACCAGCACCCTTAGAAGAGATATCCTTGTGATCACTACCTTCTGGCCATAACTTGGTGACACCGACAGAAGCGAAGACAACGAAACAACAGATCATACCAGCGGCACCCCATAATAGACAAGTTCTTCTACCGAATCTTTCAGTTAAGTATAAAGCTGGGAAAGTAGAAGCGAAATTAACAATACCAATAACGACAGAAGTTTCGAAACCATCATTCATACCGACAGCTTGGAAAATAGTAGTACCGTAGAAGAAGAAATAGTTAGCACCAGTCAATTGTTGTAAAGTCTGAACCATAATACCCATGATAACTCTGTGTAAAATCTTACCTTCTGGGTTGAATAATTCACCCCAGGAAGCGGAACCAGCAGCTCTTTCAGCTTCAACACCGGCAGTTAAGAATTCGACTTCAGCAATAACAGATGGATCATCGACAGATAATTTGTTAGATCTAGCAACAGACTTCTTAGCTTCTTCAAATTGACCGATTTCAATTAAGAAACGTGGAGATTCTGGAACGAAGAACATAGCAGCAATCATGAATAAAGCCCAAGCGAAACCTAAACCTAATGGAACTCTCCATTGGACAGAGTTATCGTAGTTTCTAGTACCGTAGTTAGTACAGTAACCTAAGAAAATACCTAGAGTAATCATTAATTGATAACAGGAGACCAGGGTACCTCTAACATGCTTTGGAGAAACTTCAGAAATTAATAATGGGGAGTAGACAGCAATACCACCGACACCTAAACCGGAGATAATTCTACCAATGAAATATTGGTACCATTTATCGATAGAAGCAATAGAAATAATTAAACCAATCATGTAAACAACAGTGACGAAGACTAAAGCCTTTCTTCTACCGTAAATATCACCTAATCTGGACCAAGCTAAACCACCAATAGCACAACCAATGTTGAAAATGGCTAACAATAAACCAGTTCTGACCTTAGAAAGATAGTAAGTACCATCCTTTTTCTTTTGACCGAATCTCTTCAAATAATCGGTTTGGTTAACGAAACCAGAAATGGTACCAGTATCCCAACCGTAAACGTAACCACCGAAAGCAATCATTAAACATAAGATGGAGACAGTAACGTAAGCGGAAGCAGGCTTCTTTGGCATTTCAGCTGCGGCGATTTCACCATTATCACCGAATTCCTTTACTTCATCATCATTCTTTTGAGATGGAGCAGATAAAACTGAATGAGTTTCAGAGTTACTTTGAGATAAAGAAGGTGTTAAATTGTTTTGTTGCTGTGGGTCTTGAACCTCAGCGACGTTTTCTTGATTCATTGCGAATTTAGTTATTGATATAATAAATAAAATGTAATGTTGATGGTTTTCTTATGAATTGAGAGTAAAGATAGAATTAGAATGGAGAAAAGGAATTGGAATTGAATTATAATCTGACAATCTTGATCAGTTTATATATCTTTTTTTTTGATAATCAAACTAGAAGAGAAAAAAAGATAGAATGTGGTTCTTCTTCTAGATTACAGACCCCACATCCTTATTCCAACAGAAAGTATCGAATAACAAGGTGAAATTTTATTATTTTTACTCCAGAATTTAAAAAAGCAATCACTGCAAGCCATGTTTTAGTTGCATTAGAAACAGTGATTTTCTTTTGTTATTTTCCCCAGTTTTTTCATCCTCTACGTTTTTCCCCTTGAGTGCCCCTCTGAGATGCATATTGAAATTTTCTAGCAATTTAATAAAGCAACCAAACAACAACAACAACAACAACAAACTAGTTTTACTTTTTCACTTGTTGAAGCTGATTATTTGATAAAAAGTGGAAGATCTCAAGAGCCCTTCGCTTTGAAAACAGGAAAAAGTAACTAACAGAGAGTAAATTCCCGTACGGAGGGCATTCTTTTTCAGTTTCTTGCTTTTTGTATACTGGAAAATCTAGCGATCATCAAAAGCGTAACACAACGATACCCCTGTACAAGATGCCAGTTGCTGACGAGAAAAAGAAATGCCAGAGAGATCGTACGGTCAACGTTATTCCGAAACACAGAGACATGCGAAGTGGAAAATAAAAATTAACAAAATGGAATGTTGTGCGTAGGTACTAACAACAAGTTGTAGAAACGTAGTAAGTTGTAAAAAAAAGGGTGGTCAAATAAAATTATAATTAGTTGAGCCGAGCAAAAAGAAGCCAGTGGTTTCTTAAGTCCTTTTGGTAGCGAAGAAGGGAGTGGAGGGGGAATGAAAAAGGGCCCATAGAGTTCCATATTGTGTTGTACAGTCGATTGTTTGTATTATATCTAGATTTTTCTTTGCGAACCCTCCGGGCCAGGTTGATCCGAGGCAGTGAACTTGCCGAAGTAAAGTGCCGAGAACATAGATAATAAGGAAAATTCAAGTTCTTAACTTTTTTTTTCCTGGACCTGCGGAGTGCAGGGAATGTCGTGCGGAGCAAAGGAGTCCGAGCGCCACGAATGGTGGGTTTCCTTCAAGATCAAAAGAAGAGAACTAATGTTCTTTTTGCCCTTTTTGCTTTCGTTTATTGACATTTGAGAGTTGAGAATATTACAAATACGTAAATTTGCGGGTGAAAATCTCACCAGCTCTTCGGAAGAGAATGGTCCGCCAAGACAAGGTTGTAGAAATAGTAATAAAGACACTGCCGCACTCCTTATTGCCAATTGATAATATACACCAAAAATACTGAACTAATACTTTGTGCGTTTGTGGGGGTGGGGCAAAAAATTGATTTTGCAGTGTACATAATCTATATCCTAAACAGGAAACAAAGTTAACACATAATGTCTAAACGGTATGATGTTGCCCGAGATGAAGTAACAACTTAAGGGATAGAGGGGGAGGGGAACAACAAAATGAAATAGCAAAAAAAAGTTAAAACTACACGTATCTCCGTTTCTTAGGAAGTGAAACAGTGTTGTTTAATACGTTATTGTAACAAACAATACGGTCAACTCTACTTATAAAATTTAAAAATAACAAGATGTAATATGTAATATGTAATATGTAACATGCGGCTGTGCGGGGCCCCAAACGACAGGAAGGGTCACTACCATATCTTCTCAGTGGTCAATACAGATTACTGATGAATTGCAAAGACTAATTACCGTAACAAGATTTTAACCAATCAAATAAAAATGTTACAGGATTGCATTCGTTCGTTGTTGATCCGGAAAAGAGATTACACTTGTACAAATAAAAAATTCTGATAGGTGCCTTTGGCTTATTTTGTTCCTGGTGTCCCCACAAAGGGGATAAAGTTTCTGACAATGTCAGTGTCTTCTTTGGCGGGATATGTAATAGAGTACTCAATGTTCAATGGAAAGGACCATTGCACCCCGAGCGATCGACCGATCCATTTTGGCGTTGCTGCTATTTAGAATATGCTCGTTAAATGTGAGATGCATTTCCACACAATCTCCCCCACAATCTCCCTGCAAAGCCAAAATTACTCCTAAACTGAAATACATTGATAAGTGACCCGTGACAACGAAATCAAAATCAAAATAATCGGCGAACTGCAAATGCAACACGAACCATCGAATCTCTCTTGTGCGTATATTTCTTAGTAATTTCAGTATTGCCCCAGAATTTTCCAAATATCACCACTGTTAAAGGATTGTATTTTCTCACACTTCGGCGGTTATTTATTATATTTTCACATTCTCCGGTATTTTCGCCTGTTGTAAATAATCTCCGGCAATGTGTTAACATGTTCCGTTATGGTCAGAAACATTTGGATGTGGGGTCTTTTGTATTCGTTAGAATAGTTCCACCCAAACTGTAGCGTACCGTAGCCTATTTGAATCGCCTTAGTAACGCCACCATTAAAATTTGTCCCTCCCCTCGTCCGCTCCCTTTCCCGCAGCTATTTTCTTAGCTAACAAATCAGCTCTAGATAATCTATGGTGGCATGTAGGGGTGACAGTTGACAACAAGTGGGGCAGATGAGCACTCTCTCATTCACCGCAAACGATTTAGCTATTGCTGGGTCTCCTTCTTCTTTGTTTGATCCGAACTATAGCAATCTCCCAGCTATCGCATCACACCTCTGACACTCTCTCAGTCCTATACAGTTCAACTCCCCGGGTCCTCTCGTCAAGGAAATAAAAGGTAAAGGAAACACTCGGGAAACACATTGTTACGCACTAAAGCTAACAGTGGTCCAGTTACAAGGATGCAGAATCGAAATAAAGTGCGGAATTCAACAAGACACATCTAGTGACACACACCTCAGCTTTCTAATACGTCTATATCTTAAGCATATCACGTAGAGAACAAGGTCCATCCGTCCGAGAGGTGTCACGAAAATACACGTTGATAAATCTCGGACTCCTGCATATTTACGCCTGTAAAAAGTTCGTTTTGTGGACAAGTTTGGATCAATAAATCAAATTAATGGGAATTTGGGAATGGGAAACGTTTGGGAAACAAACGCGAACATACTAAATTCTCAATGGGCATAATCCGCAGAAAGGACCCCCTTCAAACGACATGTGAAAAAGTAACAGGGAAATGGAAACATTCGGGAAACAAACGCGAAACGGACGGGAATATACAAGAATTCCAATGGTCATCAGAATCAGCAACGCTCCTTCCCCTCCTCCTCTCACACTACTAGTCCATCCAACAAACAGTGAATGCTCAAAAGCAACATTTAATTGACAGTTGGCACCTAACTGGGAATAAGAGACGTTCGGGAAACAAATGGGAAATTTGGATACGGCTATTAAAACAGGAGGCAAGTCTTAAATTTAAGGGCCGACCGACACAAAAGATTCTTCATCCCGAGGAAACAATACAATCCGTTATTTTCGTTTGTCTAGCAGATCCTCGGTTCCGAGGAATAGTCGTTAAAATAAGGATAATTACGTAATGAGCTAGTACCAAGTTTTGATATCAAATGAGTATAAATTGTGATACATTCCTATACTATTTTCATAAAAATAAAAGCTTTATATAGTTCACTTCAGTGAAAATATAACCATCACAATATACCAAAATCAAAAAAGTAATATGACTGTTGCTGTAGACGCTAAACAATGGGTTCTTAACGTTCCAACTGAACCAGGTCATCCATTTAATATGGATACCTCTGATACCAATTCTTCATTCAAATTAACAACTGTTAAATTATCTGAAGATGATTTAAAAGAAGGTGATATCTTAATTGAAACAATTTACATGTCAAACGATCCTGCTCAGAAATTCTGGATCATTTCTGCAGATAAAAATTATGCAAAGGGTGTTCAACCAGGTGAACCTATTCCAGCGAGAGGTTTAGCAAGAGTTCTTGCCTCTAAGAATGACTCATTCCCAATTGGTAAATTTGTCTCTGCTCAAACTAATTGGTCAACTCATACAATTATTCGCAAGGATCAATTAGGTGTCACTAAAGTTCTATCAATGGACGATATTGAACATTTATGGTGGTATCTTTCTGTATTAGGTGGTACAGCAGTTACTGCGTATTTCATCTTTTATAGATATGCAGATTTACAAGATTGTAACGAATCATCTCATGGTAAAAACTTTTTAATATCTGGTGCTGCAGGTGCAGTTGGTTCTATATGTGTACAAATTGCCCAGAATGTATTTAAAGCAGAAAAGATCATTGCAATTGCGGGTGGGGCAGAAAAGGTAAAATTTGTTGAAAGCTTAGGGTCTAATGTCATCGGTGTGGATTATAAGGATCCAAACTTTAAAGAAAATTTATTAAAGGCATCAGGTGGTGAAAACACCATGGATTATTTCATTGATAATGTAGGAGGTAATATCCTGGATTTAGGTTGTACATTAATGAAACCATTGTCAACAATTGTTGCATGTGGTTCTATCAGTGGGTACAATGATCCAAGCCAATTAGTGTTTAAGAACTATATTAGTGTAATTACTAAAAGATTAACCATTAAAGGTTTGTTATTAATGGATAACTATGAAAAGTTCCCAGAAGCTTATTCTCATTTAATTAAATGGGTTAAAGAAGGTAAAATTAATAAAGATAATTCTGCTACCATAGTTGATGCCACTGGAGATAAATTTTCTGAAGTTCCAATGATTTGGGATGGTTTGTTTCACGGCAAAAATACAGGTAAATTGATAACTAAAGTCAATGAAGAGTAATAAATATGTAGTTTGCTATATAATTGCGTGACAATGTACTTTATTAAGATTTAAAAAATTTACTTATTTTCCAAATTTTTTATAATTTGTTCGTTTTGGTGTTTATTGAAAATGGTCTAAATAATCTCGGTCAAGTAAACAAAAAAACTATAGTGATAAAAAAAGATTAATTTATAATGAAGTGTATATCGCAACAGTAATAACATACCTTGCAAAGCAGTAAAAATATGATTACTTGAAAACGTACTTCGACATTTATAATAAGAACGAGCTTTTTCTTATGTTTTACAACTCAAGTAATTTACAAACTGTTATAAATATTTTTGTTTCTTGATATATTGTTGTGTGCTGAAGGTGAAATAAATCATAACACAAAGTATAATACCGACAGGAATTAAAATCATCTTTAAATTTGAAATTACATCATCGACATGAGTATCATTCAATGTCAATTGACCAATTTTTTTATTCGTTTCTCTAATCTGTTCTTGTTCCTCTAACAAGGATTCTAGTTTACTATTCATCGATAAGAAATCTTTAAATTCTTTCTTATCCTTAGTAATTGCGTCATCATTTGAGTCTTTAGTATTCATTGTACCGACAAAATGATCCATGAATTTCATTAACCCTTCTTGAGTTTTAATAATTGAATCCATTTTTTGATTTAATGGTCTAATATCGTTGACGAGGATATCACCTTCTAACTTATTTAATTTATGGAACAGATCATAATTACTAAACTCATTATTTCTTTCAGCATCAAATTTTTTCTTATCAATTGATTTTGTTTCACCTGTCTTACTATTTGTCATTTGAGTCACTAACTGAGCTTGTGACATGGATTTAATATTAGGTAAACGTGAAGCTTGATTAGCTTTACTAAATGCTTGAAATTTTAAAATTTCAAAGGATTCTGTATTGTCTGCACCATTATCTGCAGTGACACCAATTGTAAATTTTTTCGACTGTGAATCCATTAATTTAATTTTTCTTGTTTGGAAACAAATCTGATTATCAATTTGAACTTTTAATAAATTATTATCGTTGATATCATAAGTGATCCTTAAAGTTGATGGAACCGAAGTTTCTTGATATGCCATTAAACAAGAACCAAAACTATTTGTATTCATGGTATCCTTATTGAAAGTTTGTGAACCATCGTTTAATTGAGAGCGTAGCGCTCCACCAAATTGACCTGAGTTATCAACTAATATTTGTAAACCATTAAATGTAGCAGGACCATTAAATAGCGATTTATCACTAATTTTGTCATCATTAAGTATCCAGAAGGAGAGACCACCTGTGGAGAAACCACGATAATTAAAACTTCTAAATGTCCATTCTAAGGAGAATGAACCTGATTCAATAGATAATGGAGATTTCAACCATAGAGAACCCTTCGAATTTTGTTTTGGGGTCAATACGATTCTACCTTCATCTAATATAGTTGACCCATCTGTAATGAATTGATCCTTGGGGATCGAAGTCAGTTTATAAATTTGTGATAGGGATTGTTCTTCAATTATTGAATCCTCATTATTATTTGGGATAACGTGACCATGTGCAGTGATATAATTGAGACACAATAACGAAATCAAATATTTCCAAAACATTATCGACAAATGACACTGAACTTTCCTTGTATCTTTTCATTTTTTGAAATCTATTAATAAAACTGTACTTAGCATATTTTTCAAGTTTACTGTTTGTCTTTAAATGTATAGGAAAGAAGGGAACCCGCGAAAAATCGCGAAGTACGACGTGGAAAAGAGAAGCAGACAGAGATATTTAGCAATGAATATAAAAAGAGTGAGACTTAAATATTAATGTTATATAAAAATAAGTAAATATGATGAGATGGAACCGTACGTGCGACGAACTCCTTATGCAAATGGGTTTCGTGAAGATATATTTATCTATTCGATATCACTTCTATCTTCTGAGTATAATTGATCTTCGAATAACATTTTTGGTTTCAATTGTTGTGATTTATTTGATAATCTTCTTTGTTTCACAGTTTCCCCTTTCTTATTGACATATGTGATATATTTATCGATATTTGGATCCTCTTGTAATAATTGCATCTTTCTCAGAACTCTTTCCTCTTTAGTTGGAATATCTGTTGACATGAATGGGTTTGTTATAGATTCCTTCGATATTAGAGTTGGTTCATTATCTTGATCAGATTCGGAATCGATATAATCTTTGTTATGCCATTCTTTAGACAGTTTAAAATCTGTTATTTTATCATGTGGTGTACCGAAAGTTTGCTGTTCTTGTGATGTTTTACGTGGTGTACTTGGAGGTAACAGGATATTTGGCACATTTAATTTTTTCCTTGCTGGTTCTTCACTTGTTTCCTGTGGGAATAGCATTCTGCTTACACTATTCAACCCATTCTTATTTGTTGTTGCTGTGATTGAAGACCTTCTCAATGGTGTAAATTCTGGGGATTTCAAACCGTTGAACGGAGAGGTAATGCTTGTATTATTCTGTGTCGGTGGTTGTAAAAAAGGCCCATTTTTAAATACTAATTTATTACTTCGTATATTTTTATGTACTGTTGAGGGAGTTACCGGTCCATTATTTGTTAAACTGTTTTTATTTGGTGTAGAAGGGAATATTGAATCCTTTTTAATAATTTCTGTGTCTTCGATATTGGAATATCTGGATCTTGGTGGAGTAGCTGGGCTATTACTCATATTGACCTTGGGAATATATATATGTTATATCTGATAATAGCAACTTGTAAATCTAGCAATGCTTTAGGTCCTTAATCTAATGTCCCACACTATACATACATACTTACTCTCTCTATATATATAGTCTTATACGTTTGTTGAAATAATTCAGATGACTGGGCTCACCATCGTGTTCTGGCTCCCGTCGTCCATCCCTGACATCTCCGTGCTGAAACAGTTCGCAAAATTTATTTCAAATGGCTGTGTGCGCGCTGGAGCAACGAGTGTTACAACGTGAGACGGACGCGTCAGCAACCAGGGACGGAGACGCGAAACTGCAGACGGCGGCGCGCGAAGGAGGAGAGACCAGCCAATTCAATTTTCAGTTCTGGGAAAACTTGTGGGCACGTGACTGGAGGGCTGTTCATCACTATGCACGGTCTGAAATTTTCACTGTTCACAATGTGCCAACAAATGCAATCGATCTATTGAAGGTCACTGATACAAAGAGGTGACAACAGTTCAATATATATAGTATAGTACAGTTCATTTAGTGGTGGTTTTGTGTTGTATTTGGGAGAATACAGTGTACTATACCACACCCGACCACAGAAATGGTATGTCCGCATCACGGTTTTATTTGTACTGGCACATGTCCACTGTTTACTAACATCATTACTATGATTTATAGAACGCATTATTTAACCACGCTGTTAAACAAAAGAGTCAGTTAACTAAGGATCTAACTAGATTTGAGAAAAATCCGCAGACTGCTCCAATTTCATTACAGGGATCTATATCCGCAACGTTAGTCTCCTTCGAAAAGACGATCGTTCAATATGAAGATTATTTAAATAATCAACCAAAATTGTCGGATCAAGATACAAATGATACTAAAAATTTGAAAAGATTAGAAAACTTAAAGAATGATCTGGCAGAGTTACAAACACAATTCAAAGAATTGAAAAAAATTTATAACGATTCAGTAAATCAAAAGAATCAATTATTTACAGGAATGTCAACTTCTGAAAATCCATATAATGATATAGATACACAAATGAACCAAAGAAGGACAACAACAGGAGTACCATCACAGAAAAGTTATTTAGAAGGTTTACAAGATGAACAGTCTGTATTTCAAAGAGGGAACTCTCAATTAGATTACATATTGGAAATGGGACAAAACTCACTAAATGATATTATTGAACAAAATCATATATTGGATCAAGTACAGGATAAATTAACTAAATCTTTAAGAACGTTGAACGTTTCAGAAGGCACTATACAATCTGTTAATAGTCGTTTATTTAAAGATAAAATGATTTTCTGGGTTGCATTATTCCTATTATTCCTGGGAATGTATTTAGTCTTAAAATGGTTACGTTAATTCCCTCCTACGTGCACTATATACAAAAATTACGTAAAAAGGATATAAAAACCGTCATTATTTTTTTCTTTTTTGTTCTTTTGTCATCACAGAAATAGAATATTATGTTTTAATTTGAGGCTTTCCAATATATACATGTTGAATCCTTACCTACACTGAAACATTGTTTGGTTAAATCAATGTGCAATCTTGGTACTGTATCAATCTTAACATCATCATTGTAGGTGATACCCGGTTCCATAAGTATTGGTAAACTCAAAGGTTTATTTGTCTTATATTTCTTGTTTTGCCAACTACCTATCTGACCCTTATCATTTAAACCCCAGCTGTCTACTGTTCCGTCTTCCATTTCACTAACAATATGATTTGCATCCTTGTTACTTATCCACTTTTTAACAATTCCATCAAATTTCATTCTGGTAGGTTGATATTGTGAATTTCTATATGATCCATCACCTAATTCACCATTGAAACCATTACCCATCGCAAAAAATTTATATTCATTTAACGAATTCTTAATCGTCATATATGTAGTCTCTTTACAACATCCAATATCAACACATTCTAAATTAAATTTAGATAGTATAGGGGCATCATTATTAGAATCATTGAAGTATGGAATAAATAAATTTAATGGAATTTGTTTCGGGTACGGTAAAATTTCATTCTCATATGATATATTGAAACCCAATTGACCATAGCGATTCCATCCAAATGTAAACAAATTACCTTGAGAATCAATCGCAACGGTATGATAATTACCACATGCAATCTTGTTAATCTTTCTGAACTCGATAGCATTGTTAACAATCGTCTTGTTTAATAATTCAACTTCATACGGTTCATTTAATTTCGGGTAAGTTGAGTATTGAGATAATGTTGGAATACCAAATTGTCCTCTAGAAATAAGATCCCGGGCCTGTTGTTCACCATAACCAGTGGCACACGAATACACTTTTGATGCGTCAGATAAGAAAACTAAATGAGTTGAACCTGTATCGAAATCAATTATTTTCTTTTCATTTAAACGCTTATCAAACAGTAACGTAGTATCCAACTTTAAGGAGTAGCTGTTGTATGAATTTATCTTAGGAATTCGAGGTAAAATTCCAATACGTTTATTCCGAGTAACATATTGATCCTGAATATTTGTCATATCATTTAATGGAATAACAAGAATTTCACCACTTTGATTTAACCCATACAACACATTATTAGATTCTTTAATTTTAGTTAAGTTTTGTCCTTTTAGGATAGGCACTAAATTGTCTGCAGCTGTACTATCCCAATTTAATAAATCACCTTTGTCATTTACTACTAAATTCTTTGTCTTATCAATCAAACATATATCCCTTAATAACATATTATCAAACAAAGAGATCCGTCTAGGAACATCATTCCATTCTGTATCGTTCGTCACAGAACCCCATATGTACAACC
>JAXQGP010000458.1:0-19007 GCA_037040125.1 Kazachstania sp. M6911
TGCTAAAACTACAACTGAATTTGGCAGTGTTACTGTTCCAACAACTGTAACACATGTTACTACATACTACACAACTGACAGTGACGGTGAAGAAGAAGAAATTGTTGAAACTGATGTTGAAGTTGAGTTACCAAGTGTCAGTAAAACCGTTACTACTGTTACTACTGTTTACACAGAAGGTCAAGTTACTGGAACCACTACAGTTTCTACTATCGTTAGCACTTATTACACAACTGACAAAGACGGTAACGAGGAAGAAGTTGTTGAAACTGAATATGTTGTTGAAGTACCAGACGTTTCTAAAACTATCATTACAGCTACTACCGAATACACTGATTATCCAGGTTCAGTCACTACAACTATAACCCATGTTACTACATATTTGACAACAGATTCTGATGGTAACGAAGAAGAAGTTGTCGAAACTGATATTATTATTGAAACTCCAAAGAATCCAAACACTGGCGTCCAAACCCAGAAGACTACTACCGTTGTTATCGACAATGAAAATGGTCCAGAGTCAGAAATTGAAGAAATTACCAAATCCTCAACCATTTACACATATTACACTGGTTCTGTTACATCTACTTACTCAACCAATGTTAGAACTTACACCACTACTGATAGAAATGGCAATGAGGAAGAAGTAGTTGAAACTGATTACTATGTTGAAATTCCTAGACCAACTTCTAATGGTGCCATTGGACAAGGTTCTACTGCTACTCATAATGTTGTCAACTATTCATCAGCATCTGCCACATCTACTACAGCCAATGTATCTAACTATCACGGTGTCGGTTCTAACATCTCCAATAATGTGTACACATTTGTTGTTGGCTTGTTATTTGCTGTAGTCGTTTTTTAAAGCTTACAGATAATAAATATACATTGTGTTCTTATCTGTTCTTATTTTCAATGTTTCACATTAACCATATGGAATATGTTTTGTGTTTATATTTTTGTTCGTTTCCTTATTATATATAATATTTTTAAAAGTTAATTCAATGGAATAGTTTTCTTCATAGAAAATAAATAGCCGCCTGCAATGGTGAATACATATTATACTAAACTTACTCTTAAACGGTTTTTGGAATACATTCGATTGAAGTGTAATAATAATGGTCTATTTTAGATATCTACAAATTATTCATTAAGGTCGTTTGAAAGACATAATCCTACAAATTTGTTGTTTGAATACTGAATATGTTTCACATAATTATATAATAGGTACTCAGAGTATAGCACAAAAATGTAGATTTAGTAAATTCGTTTGAGGGAGCCAACGTTTTAGCACTAAAATAAAAGAATTTAGGAAATATGTCACCTTAGCAGAAATAATATCTCTTACAAATTAAAGTGACAACATAATTTATAAAATAGGAATAGTCTTCAGGAATTCTTTCAAATGAAAGGTTCAAACCTATCGATAAGACTCTTATAGAACAAGGTTGTGGTTGATGTAACTCACTCTAATTGAGAAAAAAGTTTTTAAAAAACTTCCTCGAGATGAAAACGTATTGAAACACGGACAACCAAACTTCTGCAAGATGATCACACTATTTTTATAAGAATTGATGATAATAACAGCTTCCATTCTTGCCTTTTCTTGATATTCAAATGTGTAGAAGTGTATATTTAGTAAGTTGCTGTGGCAAAATGATTTATTAAAAAAAGTAGGCTGTTAAATAGGATGTTACTGCACTACTTCTCTTGATTATCAACAGCAGTAAATTGGAAGCGCTAAGTCTAAGTTTTCGCATCACGACGCCGCCCGTACAGAGAAAACAACCTACGCCATTTTGGAGAGTGCGCAAGTTTGCCTAAGAAGGACCCTCCGCTCATCTTCTGATTCCGTTTTGGGAAGCCTTGGGCACTCAAAATTTGCAAAAAGGCAACGCTCCATCAACTGTTTGGGATTATTTCGTCATACATTTTGGCCGAAACTCTCGCAAGAATGCTGGTATTCCACAGCTCTCTGCACAGAACATTCCACAGCTCTCGGCACAGAATTCTCTATCCCTTCAATAGCCCACAAGTTGTACTGCGTGAAGCGCGAGTACCTTCTGTCTCGGTAAACCTTTCCACGGTACCTGGCAAAGGAACCAGAAATAGTTATCATCTGTGCAAGTTTAGGTAGATACTAGCCTCTTTACCCAATAAGGTCAATGAGCTTTCTGAGTCTCTACTGCACATTTTTCAGATATCCTTGTCCCTAAGCTTCCTGGACTAACTATAGCTACTCTCATGACTCCCCCTTTCTCTGGGGGTAGCAGCCAAGGGGTTTGCGTTAAGGAGGAACGAGGGCTTTTTATCGCTCTTTGGGTCGACTTATCTAATCTGCTGAAAAGAAATTGATTCCAAACTTTGAGAGCTGACCATTAGGAGTTGCACTATACACATATCGCATTGTGAACGTACATATATAAACACAATATCTTCTACAGAGATAGCAATTCGCGTCCGTACCCTCGCCTATTATCCACTACTCTACAGATTTTAGATGTTTACGTAATGTATTGTAGGTCTCTTCACGGCTATTAAAACACCACAAAAATTATTTTACTGATACTAGATTATGAAGTTCCTACTACCATTTATTTTTTTTTGTCATACAATTTTTGCATTAACAAACGCCTCGGTATTTAGAGCACCAACCACCATCTTACAAGTAATTACCAGCAAAACAACTAAATACGTTCCTATTATAACGGTTGAAACAATACTATCAGCAAACACTGTTCAAAGCACAGAGTTATCCTCCATGAAGTATAAACACACCATTACTGGTGAATCAACTACCATTGAAGTTGTCACATACATTGAGGTACAAACCAGGACAATGACAGATCATGTTACTAAAACAACAACAATTCCCTCCACACAGACTATTACAAAGGCTAGAACTAATACTATCACGCTTACTTTGAGAAGCACAGAAACCCTACCCATCGTCGAGACTGGTATTTACGAATATGATGATCTTAAAAATGTTGTAGATGTTATCACATCTACAAATATAGTAGTTTCAACTAGCACCTTTATTTCAACCTCTACATCGTACAGTAGATCACAATCATCATCAAATAGCAGTACACATTTTAGTTATACGGTAACGACCTACGCACTACAAACCCAATTTATTGAAACTGCTAGTACGATTACTAAGCCATCTACGACGTATACATCTACCTCTTGGAGCACTACAGTAGTTAATAGGTTATTCACTTGGTCATTTGGGGACACTGATATTGTTTTTTATTACCCTTACTATACTTATACTGAAGAAATCCCCATCGCGATAACTACGACCGAAACGTCCACAGAACGCAATTACTACACGTCGACGTCTGAAACTACCTTAACTGTTACAGCAACGTACACTAGATCACGTACAACTGCGAAAACCACTACTGATCTCTCAACTGCACTAACTACAGAGACGACTACTTCTCTAGTACCGACTTCTCAGGTCGTATACTCTGAACTAGACACTACGTTCTTAACGGGGTCCACTGTTGTTTTAGTTTCTACACTTACAGCTGTTGAGCCTTATACTACTGTTTCTGAAGATTTAGAGATCTTCACAACAACCATTTTAGCTCTACAAAATGTCACCAGCATTAGAAGTTATACAACAACAATTGCGGTGGTTGAAGAAGTAACGGAAACTAATGCAATAGTTGAAAATGGCTCAGACTCCACTAGTAAGACAAACACGCTTGTCAGTTCTAATGATAAGCTCCATTCAAGCACAGCAGTTGGCTCTTCTGTAGTAATAGTGAACCATACCACTAGTTCCGTTTTAAGTGCAAGCAGGACATCAGAATCCTCTATAAGGTACTTGAATGAGACAACCACCTCTCGTATTGCTTCAAATACTCAGGATCTTTCAAAACACACAGAAAATCTTATTTCAACATCTGGCAGCAGCACTGAAAGCAAATCCTACTCACAGGAGATCTGTGTAACTAAACATAGACCTCCTGTGGATTCCAGCAGAATATCAAATAGTAATGAGGGTAGAAATTCTGATGACACGGTCACTAATACTATAAACATATCAGCGACTCAGACTCAGAGCAATAATAGTATTCTAATTGTGGCGAAATCTTCCTACAAAAAGCCCAATGCTACGCCTGGAGGTGGGAGTTCCATCCAATCTTCTTTTAATGGCAGATCTCACATTTCCGAATCATCGTTAATACAAACGAGTGCCGTTAAAATTACTATTGGCCACGCCACTGATGTTGCATCAGAAGTAACTAAAACGAGAACTGGCACTTCGGTTACCACTACAAATATGCCAGATATAATTTCTGTACATAATGATTCTGCTGGAAGATTAGTATCTTCTTCTGCCTTGCTCTTTTTATTTTTAGCGCTCTTCTTAAGCTTTTAGGCGATGCGGTAAATCTTTTGAATGCCTAATACACCATCAGGCTGGAACATAATTAATGTGCGTACATACAAACAATATTCAATACTCTATAATATTTAATTAACAAGAAAATACTTGATTGCAAACATAAGCATTTTAAACTCTTTCTTCAAGTTTTAGGCGCTACTGGCAAAGTGTGCTCGAAGCCCAAACCCTACTTGCTATCCGCGAATTGGTATCGCCTTTCCCCATTCATACTTGCATTGACACCATCGAAATTCCAAGCTGGTATTAATCCCAGTTTTTTTTGGCTGAGCAATATTAGAAATGCCGTTTTGATTCATTTTATTATCAAGTTATTATAGAGTTTATTATACAAATATTCTTCAGACTCCCGTCTTTATATATCACAGATTGGTGATTTAACCTCTTATTCGCATTCGTGAACCTCACATGGAATGCCTTAATATAAGTGTATTCAGTTGTAATACTCACGCACAATACTCTACTATTTATTTACTGTGTATCTGTAAATGTTCACCTCATCTCAGCACACCCTTCTCAAAAGACACTAGCACAAACAAATACCTGTAGAAAATCAAATATATTTTATTTAGATAGGAAAATATGTAAATAAAGGTAAATAAAATAGACAAAAAGAAATTATAAGAACTGGATTAGACAATAGGGTGACTTCCGTTTAACCAGAAAACAGGGAAACGCTTGTACAAAACAAAGAAACACTTGTGAAAAACTGATAATAGCATGAAGACACCATTAGTTCTGCTTAGTTGTGAGTTTTCTCACTAGTTAATAGTACTACCATATTCATTAGCATTAACGATAAATTCGTAAACAAAAGCAACACTTTGCAAATGAGTTTCCATTGTCACATGTTCATTAACACTGTGCATTAAACTTGAAATTGCTGGATCTGTAACACCACCAATAAATCTGTAAATTGTATCAGTAACGTTCCAATAGTGCTTAGAGTCTGTATTACCTGTTACCATACCACTTGCAGTGGCAACAGTATAATTATTTAAGCCTTGTTCCTTCCAAAAATCATTGACGAAAAGGTTTTGTACAGTACCAGTTAATAGATCCCAGGTAGGACCACTTGATGGAGACACTGGACTTGGTTCCAATGGACGACTATTATATGTAATGTTAATATAACCCAACTTGGTTGGTTCTATTAATGTCACACCCTCAGCAATTAAACCGTAACCAAACTTATTCGCAGTAGCATTTGCATAATATAAGAATCTTTCTTTTGTTTCAGCGACCGACGAACCTTGGGCAATTCTATGATTAACATAAAACTCACTAGTCTCAGGGATAGAATTAACCTTGACACCACCATGGAAAATGGTGACAGCTTGGGAAGTCTTAACATAATCAGTAGTCAAATCAGTTGAATACAAAAGTTGGGCTAGCATAGCTTCAGCTGTTTGATTAGCTGGTGCAGCAAATATCAATTGCTTTAATGACATTGGCAATTGTGAAGAATATTGTGCGGCACAAGTCAAAAATCCGAACAAAGGATTTTGAACATCAAATTCAACACCGGATGGATTATTTTCTAATTGGGTGATCATATCAGAAGCGACACCAATAGTAGTGTGCTTTGGTGGGGAGGAGGAATGACCACCTTGACCGTTAACAGCAACTATCCCATCTAGATAACCTTTTTCTGCATTTGGAATCACAGCGATATATGAACCAGCATCGACTTCGACCAGACCAGCACCTTCATCAAACATAACCATGACACCGTTTTGACCGTATTCCTGTTCAATATATTGAGAAATAAATCTAGCACCCCATATACCAGAAGCTTCCTCATCGAAACCGAAAGCTAATAGCACAGTACGTTCAGTTTGGTACCCATCTTCTAAAAGTTTCTCAACGGCTTCCATTTGACCGATAACCAAGTTCTTAACATCAAATGAACCTCTGCCCCACACGGAATCAGTTTCATTGTCATAATGACCGGAAAATGGTGGGAACTTCCATTCATCTATTGTATCGTTATTAACTGGAACAACATCTTGATGGGAAGTAAACAGGATTGGTTTAAGGTTTGGGTTACTACCTCTCCATGTATATAATAGACCGAATCCGTTAATTGTTTCCAATTCCAAATTTTGACGAACCAATGGGAAAGTTTCATTCAAATACTCATGAAGTCTTACGAACTCGGAGTAAAAGTCTGGGTCAACTAATGGATCAGGGTTGTTATCTCCAACAACAGTTGGAATTTGCACAGCACCTGCTAATCTTTGAATAGAAGCATCCTTATATGCTTGATCGAACAAAATAGTTCTAACAGATCCATTAAATGATGGGACTAAAGCATCAACTACATCACAAGCTGGTGATGTACCAACTGTGGAATTTCTTGGAATTACTGCTGCTTTAGCTAGGGCTGCCAATGCTAAAGCAAGAGTGGCTTTTTTGAATTGGGCCATTGTTAGTAGTACTCTGAAGCTGTAATTGTCTGTAGCTTCTTTTTCTTGCTTGACCTTTTTGAAAAATATTAAAAATATAAGAAAGAATGATATAAATCGATCTAGCCCATTCCATTCCAAATCATTACAGAATAATTGCTCCTATTTATACGTTTTCGAAAATTAACTGCTGAAATCTTTTTCTTACGAGAAAAGATTTTTGTCTGGTTCTTTTACGTGTATATATCACGCAATAATTACGTAAGAACCATATAGCACCTTGCCCACGATAACAAATTAAGTAATCATAGAACGTATATACTGCTGATTTGTAACATTTGTAAGTTGAGGTGCTGCCAGATAATACTCTACATAAATATTTTAATGTGTGTTCTTAAACTTGTCTTCTCCTCATGCTTTTCTCTTGAAATGAGTTGCTATGTACTTGCACACGGGGTTATTATGTTTGTTTCAGATACTGAAACGTGTAGAACTTGGTTTTGGAAACCAGCAGCAATTGTTCTTCACTTGCGAGAGACCGCAATAACTTTGATACCTCCTTTTACTGAAGTTAACTTCAATTGCAATACGATGCCGGTACTCTGTTGCGGGAGGAATCCAGCAATTCTTGCAGTATGGAAGCTCAGACAGAAAACGAGCTTGATTCCATTGTTTTGGATTATGTAAGCCTTTTGGTGAACTATTCTCGGCAGTCATGCGGTCTGAAACGCAGCAGTTTATGAGCAAAACTGTGTGTATTTCTGACTTAAACTGCCTTGCGGAATGTTTGTCAATCGGAAACGCACTGGAGGGGGAGCGCTGCGTTCTGTGCAGCGCTCCCGTTTCCCGTCCTTCGGGGGCCGTTTCTTTTTCCCGAGCTGGCACTCCAGGAAAGCAGGAACAGCGTTCTGCGGCTGTGGCTGGAGCAGCTGGCGGTGTAGCTTTGCTCTGCGCTGGAGGAAGTTCGCTGTTGTTCTCTCCAGACCGCTGCCTCTTTTCGTGATTTTGCACATGAGAGAATTCGCTTTGCCCACATTCCTGTCTGTCTGCTGGAGACATATACTTCTTGGGTAACCCACAAAAACAGCTTCAAAGGAGTTAAATAGCCTCAACAAACTAAGCTAAGAAAAACACTCTCCGACTGTGAAGGCAGTCGACCGGTTTATTCCATTGTACTGCTCTGCTTGTGTGGATTCTGCTTCGAAGCTGTACGAACCAATTGAAACAGTGCATGTGAGCAGCCCATGTGGTGCCTAAGGGGCACGCACTAGACCCCAAAAACAAAGAAAAAGGATGAGGTAATGCACCTCAAAAAAATGGAAAACGGCAAACCCATTCATTCCCAGAGAACGGTGGGTTTCTGTCGGTCCTAGCACTTACCCAGAAAAAAAAATCGCTATTCAAATATATCCTGTCGGCTCTTATTTCCAATAAACTATATTGTGGAACAGTTCTGCCATTTACTAAGCAAAAGCTGCAGTATAGACCCCCAAGTTATCCAGCATTTTTGATACAACAAAGACAAGGGCGTAGAGAGAACTAAGAGAGCTCGAATTTCTTAATCGAAATATGTATCCAGCTACTTAATTAAGGCACAATATTTTTTTTTTTCTGAAGCTCAAAGTTAGCTTAAATTAATGGTAACGAAAATGTAATTGCTATGAGAGCAGTCTTCTCACTGGAGCGAATGGCATTTTCCAAGCCGTTCTCAATTCCTTTGGTATTTGATCAGTTCAAAAGTTGATCTATCAAATTTTTTTATGTATTCTAAGAATGCAGCGATATCGAGTCCATAAAGTTAGATCTCGTTTTGATTCGGTTGTAGTTTTATATTTAATGTTTTCCGCCCCTGTTTTCCGCCCCTGTTTTCCGCCCCCGTTTTCCAATATAAACTGTTAAAGAAGGTATCAACCATGGAGTGAAGGTTACACATAATGGACAGACTCCATTGTTAATTCGTCGATGTAAAATTTCACAATAAAATCAAATCTATCACGATGTTCAAACCTCAAAATTACTAAAAAAAAGTACGAAACAATTCATGTCATACTCTATTATTTTAATCTTACTTTTGATTCTCTAGTTTCTTTAGATGGTAGAGGTATAAGCAAAATCGCAAAGAGAAATTCCTATCTCACAAAAGAGTCAAACATATTTTTTTTCAGATAACTCAACCACCCTGCACTGTAAGTTATCTTTCTAAGGCGGACCAACAGTCTCACGACGATGAAAAATCGCTGTACCATTTGAGACACCAACATTAAATACAGCTGATAAGAGATGCATTGGGATTTCTAGAGATGTCATCAACAAAGCATACCCATTTACGAATCAAGATCGCAAGCACAGGAGTTGTTGGATTTTCAAGTGGTGATCATAAGACAATAGCAATGGAAGCATTTATTTGGTTGTATCTGAAGTCGCCGTCATAAACTACATGGCAGTTGCTAGAAAACTATTTTTCAGATATACAACTCAAAGAAAAGTTTATTTCTATTTTACTTTTCAAACCATATAAACAGTAGCGTTACAATTGAATTGCATTAGTAGTTAGAATGAAATATTAAATTTCCAGACCTTTTTATAAAATTATACAGTAAGTACAGAACTTGATACAAGATGTACTGTCTTAAGTGAACTAGCTCAATCAATCTCAAAGTCTAGTACCGATACTTTCAGGTATTTCTTAAACGTTAAATCGCTACTCACTACTTTATCTGACGTTTATTCCAATGCGATTCCAACTCTTACCATGACCATGTAATCCGCTGAAGACTTGGTATCTAGCCATTAGCTCGGTTCTGCCACTTTTTTAGAGTCTGGTATCAAACGGACACTTTTCTTGATAAGCAGTATTTTTTCCCGTAAAGAGTGCACATTCTATTTAGATTGAACTGGATATTGTAGCGTATGACATGCTTGTCATTTGAAATAATTTCACATACAACTACATGAATTTTAATTTTTTTATTCTCAGTAGAATGTAACGCAAGGGCAAATGTTCTGATTAGTTTAAGTTTTCATTCAGCTTTTTCGTTTAAGAAAAACATCCTGAAACGTGGTATGCCTTTTATTTTTGTTTTATGAGGTTCACAGTACACACTGCTTTTGCGTTGGAGTTAAGACAAATGTAACTTTAAAAACTGACAGAAATTACCCATTCTGTCTCGTCGAGCATAAAATTTAATTACGTTTACATTAAATTTTACTTTACGAATAATAGGAAGTTTTTTCGCCCCACGTTTTTTTCAAATGGGACCTTTTCTTAGGCAACTTACTCAATATAAGCCTTTATCTATATATGTAGCAAGTTGGGTAGCGAAGTGCAATTGTCAGGCTCATGAACTCGATATATAAGCGTCACCATAGGAACCAGTGCCGTTATAGTAATAACACACAAATCTTCCTCTTGTTATGCCGCTAATGCAGCGCATTTCACATCTTATCTTGCTTAACACAGGCATATCTTGTAAATTAAGTCTATTTTGAGTACAGAGACTTATGTAAATTATTTAAAGCAGTTGTGGAGGTAAAAAAGTATTCGGGTCACATCTTTTTTCTTTCCTTCAGCCTGATCCAAAAAAAAATCATTGTGCCCTTTCGTACCTGTCCCCAGCTGTAGTGAAAGACGTCAAGAATTCATTGATCTTTTCAAACTCAGCATCTGTGATCCTTGTCTTAGATTCATCGAAATTTTCGTCCACTCTACTAACATTAGAACCACTTGGGATAGGAATAAATTTACCCCTTGGATAATCAGTGGTGAATGACCAGTGCTTAACCCAAGCTAAGGCAAGTTGAGGTAAAGAAATTTCATTATTTGGCTGTCTCTTTTCAACTATTTCGGCCTTTAGAAAGTCGACCAATTTTAAATTCTGTTGTAAAGAGTCACCATGAAACCTTTTTAGATGCTGGCGCATATCACCTGAAGGTATATCCTTCAAAGACTTAATGGAACCAGTTAATAAGCCTCTTCCCAACGGGGAGTAACAAATTGTGACTAAACCTAGCTCTGAAGTGGCCTTGGCAACACCGTTCTTTAAGATGTCCGTACTGAATAAAGACAACTCTACTTCGACGCAGGTTAAATACTTACCCCAATCCTTAGCGATGGCACGGATTTCCTCCTCAGTGACTTCACTTAATGAGATACCACCAATTGTGCCCTCTTCAACTAATTCAGATAAGGCCTTAAATGAATCATATGGATAAATTTCACCTTCAGCACAAATTGTCTTATCTAATCTAGCTACTTCAAATATGTCGATATAGCCACCCATTGCTTGAACAGAGTTTCCTACACTAGCAATAACATCATCGTAGGAACCCTTAGCAGTCAAAGTTGCCTCATCAATGGCGCCCTTACAAGAAACAATAACATCCTTTCTCAACTCAGGATACTTGGCGAAGAAGTCCTTGACGTAAACCAAATTGATGCAGTCACTACCGTAGAATTCACCAACATTGAAAAACGCCTTAACGGATTGTGATTGTGCGAATTCTACAACTTTACGCATTGCTTCGAAACCTATCTTCTGTGGCGTTGGTTCAGGTTTCCACGTTAGGGACATTAGACCATAACCGGTTTGAATCTTTTCTAGTTCAGCTTTTAATTGTGGAACTGCGGACATTCTGAGGATGGGTGATAGTATGATATACTTAGTTATTTCAGTGTGGCAGTTGCAATAAAGAAAAGTGATGCAGTTCAAGATTTCTTTCAGCCATATATTGTTTCCCTTTATATAACCGAGATCGGTGAGACTCAAATTTGAAAATTTTACGGAAGAACTTTATAAGGTGTGAGTAGCGTGGAAGGTTAGTTCCGAAGGTCTGCGAAAGGGCTGTTCGAAGCTCTGTTCGGAAGATATGCAACAAGATTGAGCAGCGCCGCTTTGTTGTCCGGGAAGGGTTGGTATTTCCGAGCAGGCAGTGCTTATCCGAAACAGCGCCATTAGCATTGAGGCATACTCGGCCGACGGAAATAAGGATGGAACGATACCGAGCAGGTGTGCTACCCATGTAACGGATTTCAGCATTGTGAAAAGCAAAAATTCAAGAGCAGTTGCTCTTATATGGGATTCGGCCGATGAATTCCAGAGAGGTGTCGGATCCGACAGACAACGAGGACTTAAATTTACGGAATTAACAATCCGATACATTCGACCTTCGGATATACCAATTGTACTTGTATGGCATTTTCATGTTCTTATAAAATCCTTTTCTGAAACTCCAACACACCAGCGATGACTGCAGATATGGAAAAAACACTGAAAAAATCTAAAAAAAGTAATGTACTTGAGAACACACTGTGCTTGACGAACAGCATTACCTTAAGAAAGGCAGGGCAAACCTTTAACGTTACATGTTCCTTTTCAAAAGACCGTTATCTTCTTCATTAAGCTTTATTCCAAGTCGAATATCGTGATGGAATGTCAGAATGAGATATATCCATGCTATTTTAATTAGGGAAGTAGTTGGAGGAGTAGACACTTTACAAATAGTGAATGGCGCGCGTAATTAATGCAAAATTAATTTATCGAACCTTGTGCGCGATCCTCTTTTTGAATAGAATTTGAAAGTGATCTATGAACTAAACAGCATTTTAGTAGAACCAAGAAGTCCTGCCTAGAAAATGGAGCCTTATGGCAAACTAGTTTCAAAAAATTTCAAACCCTTGTCCTTTTATATAGCACGTCAAATTAACAGTGCGGCAAACGTTAGTTTAGAACCGTGTCCGAATTTTTGAGCTCCTTGATCGGTAAAACAGAACTGCAACATGATCTAAAAGTGCCAAGTGCCAAGTGCCAAAGATTTAGGATATTCTACAGTCAATAGCTGAATTTCTTATCAAAATTGGTGGAATAGCTCTTCCAAAGACTCGAAAATTCGGTGTAGAATGACGATGTAACTGTAACTATTTTACCAGACAGGGCTGGTAGGGAAGTGTACGAGTACCGCATTTTGCAAAGAATGATTCAATACTCTGTCCCATCGAGGATTGACCACAGTTGGCATCAGTGAGGAAGACATACAAGAAGGTTTCGCTTAGTTTCTCACGCAGAATGGGTATGTAATGAAAACTGCAACAGTTGCATATAGTAGTCTCTGATTACTTATAGATACAACACCAATTCCTGGAATGGAACCTTTAGTTTAATTATACACTATAACACCGCTCTAAAGAGTGCGAAAAAGCTGCAGTGTGACGCCGTTCATCATCAGCCAGTCTTCACAACTCAAAGGCTCTACCCGGAATGCAGCTCTAGTCCAAATGCCGAATGGCTACTTGTTGTGCCGAAAGCTGGGATAATCCTGTATAGTAATCTTTTTGGTAATCTCAAAAGTGCCCCCAAACTCTCCCATACGGAACCAAAACATTTTTTCGAAGTTCCTACCGGGTTCAGGCAGCAGTCACCGCGGCACCACTGTGGGACTCTCTGTTTAACTCAGGAAGCGAGATTGCCGTTTGGGATTTGCAGGCTCGCAATTGTGTTCCTCTACAAGTTGCCATTTCGGGTAAAACGATCTGCAGGATAAGGGAGACCACTGCCGCTGTGTCTGAGAGAATCGTCGTGAGCTCGCCGGATCCTCATGAAAAAAGGAAAAAGAAATCGGTGTGCTCGACTTTCGGCTACCCCCGAGGACATTGTCGCACCACCCACACCAAATTCTCAATCACAAGGGGTAAAGCGTTCTTAACTAAGCTCCCGGCGATCATATCCACCGCGCGTGTGGCAAGGAATGTGTAGCCGATAAAACGACGAAAGATCAGGCGGAGGACTGCGAAACGAGACTTATGCACAGAAGTCTCGTCGTTAACCCTCATTATTTAGTTGTCTATGGCTGGAAAGAGATTTTCAGTCATGGTGGTTCTTGCTTGTGCCTGCTACACTGCCCTAGCCTTTCCAAGTTTCGAGGTTGCTGTGTGTGGAGCTGTGAAAATTTTTCTTATATCAAAACCAGCTGTACTTATACAAGCAGGGTTCAAGACACCCCATTCTTTTCCCAGCGCGTCCTATCTTTCCCGATATATACTGTTTGAGAAAGCAAGTACACTGATAAAATTTACAATGGTTAACTTTATCTGTTACCAGAGATTGCTTCTAATTGTGCTAACGCTGTTTCACGTAGCATGCGCTACCATTCAAACTCAAAATTTAGGCCAACTAAGCTTACTTCCTGGCTTGGCCGGTAGACTATTTACTTCAACATTGACAGGTAGTGAAACGCAGTCAGAAAGGGATACATATTTAAAGCAGAAGAGCTACTTAAATGATGGTATATTGCTTAGCCAACGCATAGTCACGCAGTTCACAAGTACCCGTGTCAAATATCTAAATAATAATATCTTCGGTCTCTATTATCCTCCTGATGATCACGACCTAATCATTGAATTGAGAGGGTATATCAAGGCTCCTGCTACCGGTGTTCCAAAAGTAACTACCAATTTATCAGCCAGAAAGGATTGCAATGATGAATACGCATACCAGTCAGCCACAAACAGCTGGGCATTCTCTTATAACATTTTTCTGAACCAGACAGCTGATGGGTTTCTTTGTTCATATAACACCTCTGCTACATTGGCAAAGTTTCCAGTCCAAAGTGAAGCCGAGATCGAAATGTATGGAGGTGGAATAAGTTATTTACTTAATGGTGCATATTTGATAGAGGGGCAATACTACCCAATTGTTATGTCTACAAGGGTATCTGGGGATGCTTTTTTTAATGATTGGAGAATTTCAATCAACTCTCAAAAATATACTTTCGATGAAATTACTTACTATGACCCCAACGATGATTTCGTAGCCAATGATGCTAGTGATAAAAGTAGCTTTCCTAATTTGTGTCCTCAGTTTCATAACGAGACTTTCGAACCAAAGAGTTTCGTCACACCAACATCCATTGTCTCTGATAAATGCCCTACATCTTCAGTTCCGCCCTCACTAATACGTTCTTCGACAGCGCCTAGCCCAATTCTATCAAGTAGTCCAATACCCTCTTCCACATCTTCAACCGAATATTCTAATCCAGCTCCATCCTCATCGATATCAGCGGTCGAATCTTCTACTTCAACCCCATCTTCCTTACAGTCCTCCATTTTAATATCTTCAGGTGAATCCTCAATTTCAGTTGTATCAAGTAAAGAACCTCGTAGTACTCAATTCAGCACCATAGTTCAGACTGACGCCGTTTCGAGTGTAGCAGAATCAAGTTTGATGAAACCTAGCTATGCTATTTCAAGAAATGGCACTTTCAGCAGTTACCCGTCAAATAGTATTTCTTCAGGTATTGTTGTGTCTTCTAGCAAAATTGCCAGCTCAGATGGCCGCGCTAGTGATTTTCAAAATAGTTTTAGTTCCAGCTCGATTGACCACAACTCAATGCCGTCTAGTTTTCTATCTACCGCAGTTTCAGAAGACATTTATTCTAGTACAGTAAGTGAGGTGCTACAGTCCAGTAAGATTGACAGCTCTTCCAGCCCTATCTCAGCTGAAGCAACCTCTTCAAGTGACTATTTGCCAATTTCTAAAAGCAAGTCACTTAGGACAAGTAGCGGAATAACATTTTCGACATTAAGTTTAGGGGATACATTCGCCAACTCCAGTTCACCTACCACAGATAGGCCCACAAGTTCAATTAGTGGTTTTGAAACAGCATCGCAAAGTGGAAAAATAACATTCTCCTCAGCAAGAAGTGGCGATGTCAGAAATGAAGAAAGTAGAGCGTCTTCTACAACAGAAAGCAAGTCAGGAACCGAAATATTTACTAGCACAACATACTACAGGTCGGAGAAAAAATCACATGGCACCAACAATCAACCGCCACAGACGACATACCTGAATTCGGTGATTACACCAAAGGGAGCTGTCGTTACAGCAACCAGCAAGGCAGCTAAAAAGTCTGATGCAGTAACCAATTTGGATACAGCATGCCCTACTCACAATTTTGTAGAAACTCCCAGCTCGGGAATAATTGCACATAAAAGCAGTCGACATTCACCCATACAAGAAACTGGAGATACTATGACGATAACGGGAAAGACTCCTAAAAGAATCGCAAGCAGTACCAATGCCAGTAGTTCTTCGAAGTCTGGGGTATTGCCATTCGAAGCAAGTAGTACAACATTAGTTGTCCACCCTTTCTCAGGAGAATGTTCTTTCTTCGAATATAAGCCAGCACTGTTAATAATCGCAGTTCTCGTGTCACTTTTATAATACATGTACATTTTCATAACGGCAAATATAGATATAACAAAGTAAATTCAAAACAATAACTACCCGTAATGTTGGAAAGGAAAAGAGGTCTCCTATGACCAGTAATAATCTCTGAAAACTCACAGATCTGTGACAGGCAACAAAATAGACTATACTGACTCGTACTTACAGGATATAGGAAAGAAATGCGAGGAAGTTTGGAAGTCAATGTAATAACCAGGTAAGCAACACAGAGACAAGAGAGCTGATAGATGTCCATAGTTCATCAGGAGATAAACCCAGTCACATCGGAATATCTATCTGCAAGACCATTCATCTATTAAAGCAAAGACTGTACAAATACGAACTTCAATGTGCTACGTTAAATGCAGTACCACATAAATCTGTACAAGCTATCGGAAAGGTTCGGAGCCGATTGCCGTGCTTTTACATCAACTCAAGGAAAAGTATAAAAATGAATTTATTATTGCGTTGAAGCTTTGCCAAAATCAGAGGCCGTTCGAAATACAACCCTGCGGAAGTTTTCTCTTACGCATACTAACAGTGCAATGTTTAGCCAATGCTGAGTTTTAGCCTTCATTATGCTTTCACGTCATGGTTGCGCTTGATTAGTAGATAAAAAATAAAAATCAATAAATATATAGTCTTTACACTTTAATTTTTTTGATGATATGTCCTAAACTTTATAAGCCATTTTTTCCGTGGCCTTGGTTGAAGAATTATGGGGAACGACAGCTAAAAATTATCTCGACCCCAAGAGTGTATCTAGAGGTAGCTAATAAAATGAAATGCACTTTCGCCTCAGGGTGCAGGTGAAACTCTTACTACTTGCATATCAGATGTCGTTTTCACCGCAGCACGGCGTTGTGCGCAAAGTTAAGTTAATGCACATAGCAGTTAGTAATACTTATCAACTGTCAAAAACAATACCATTGATAAGAAAGTCACTGCTCTAGCAGCGGTCGCCGGTAAGTTTCAAACGCTCACCAAAAGGTTGAGTAACACATCCTTCGAGAGCTTCCTTGTGTCTTTACCTAATACAGCTCCGTTCAAACGAAAGTCCTATTTCGGTGAGGATAGTTACGCTGTAAGCCATAAACAATAAGTCTTATCAACTGGAGGACAAAAATCAAAAACCAATAATGATTACTATGATTTGTTTATCATTTGTGAAGGTATTGCGACCAAGACGATTCTATGGCGACTATGCAGTCATAAGTGATGGATGCTTTTTATCCAATTTGCTCCTGCACAAGGATAGAGCCAACTTAGAGAATACTTTCTCCTCCTGCCAAGTGGCCATTGTTTAATGGAATCCCCAAAACTAATCGAGCAACGAGACCGAGTAAAAAGTACCCGCTCCAAAGAAATTATTTACAATGGCCAGCTGGAGGAGAAAGCTTCAAGACAGTGCATCTGTGTTCTCTACAAAAATAAAGAAGAGTGGTATGATGACAATAAAAACTGTAAACACAAGAAAAAAATGTTTACGCCTGAACACTGTCCTTATCAGATGAAAGAGGATTTACTTTAACAGTAGTTTACAAATGTTTGCTGTGAGTGGTTGGCAGTTGTCTGTCTTTGAGTGATTTTATTGAAGTACTCAAAATTTTAGTGACACAAACCGAGTCTGGCCCATGGAGTTCTCCGATTATTTTCATTGTTGATAGGGGACTGTTGGTGCAAAGTTATTATTAGCAAATTGCATCATTCCAGAGTCCGTTAAAATATGTTATTCTTCTCTAAAGCAGATAGCTCGATAAAAGCAATGCCGAGGCCCGGGCGATAAGCATCGCATATTGTTTTAATACAGCTTGAAGTGTTACACCAAATCAGTAGGCAGTCCTAGCTATTAAAAATAACGAAACGTTTTCAAAACACATAAACTACAAAATCAAGCATATATAAATGGACAATAATGTTAATTTCACATATTGAAGTAATGCCTTGATTCTGGTGCTTATTGTTCTGGAAAATAATTGAAAAATAATTATATAGCGCAAGGAGGAAGAACCACTCAAAAAAAGACAACCTTAATCTACAAAATTAAACCATGAGAGTTTATGTGCTATTAGGTTTGATGTCCTCTGTTTCTGCCATTACAGTTCCAAGTAGAAAGGACATCAACCACCCCAAAGTCTTAAGACTGCCCTTTAAAAAAACGTACAATGGCACATCTGCTGTGTCCAATATGTCCGGTACTAATGAACTATCAAAAAGAGACGTTTTCCATGAATTTGAAATAGCCAATCAGTAGTCATTTTACTCTGTCGACCTTGATATCGGCACTCCAGCTCAAAAGGTCACTGTGCTATTAGACACAGGTTCTTCTGATTTGTGGGTCACAGGGGCTGATAACAGCTACTGTATGGATTTGAACAGAGGTTCTGGGACTGTAAATTGTAGTGAATTTGGCACCTTCAACAAAAGTTTGTCTTCTACCTATCATGATAATGGGACTTGTTTCGCTATTACTTACGCCGATCATACCTTTGCAGACGGGAATTGGGGCCAGGATGTGTTATACCTGGATGGTGTTGATGTGAGCGGTGTGTCATTTGCTGTTGCGAACGATACTGATTCCACAGTTGGTGTGCTTGGTATTGGCCTGGAAGGCTTGGAAACGGCTGATTCTCTCACAAATTCACACCCTCATACTTATGCCAACCTGCCAGCTATCCTTAAAATTGACGGTGCAATCGATACAGCTGCATACTCATTGTATTTGGATGATGCTGATGCACCATCTGGCTCCGTTTTATTTGGTGGTATAGATAGGTCCAAATATGAGGGTACGTTGTACACAGTTCCCATGGTGAATATCTATAAAGACGACGGCAAGCACCCAGTTGAGTTTGATATTACTTTACAAGGATTTGGTATCTCTTCTTCGTTAGAGAAAAGGACAATTACAACTTCTCAAATCCCCGTGCTATTGGACTCTGGCACTACGCTAACATA
>JAXQGP010000459.1:0-18163 GCA_037040125.1 Kazachstania sp. M6911
GAACGTTTTGGTGAATTGATGAAGGACACCGGATTAAAAATATATTCGAGATTAACATTAATAATTGATGATCCATCAAAGGGTCAATCCTTAAATAAAATCTCACAAGCGTATGATATAATGGCCGCGTTACCAGTTAGTGAAAAGGGTTTAACGTTAGCTACAACAAATTTAGATATCGATTTATTAACATTTGATTATGGAAACAGATTCCCAACTTTCCTAAAACATAAGAACATTTGTGGTTGTGTTAAACGTGGTGTGAAAGTAGAAATGGTATATGGTTATACTTTAAGAGATTTATCACAACGTCGTCAATTTGTACAGAATGTACGTAGTGTGATACGTAGTTCAAGATCAAGAGGTTTAGTTATATCTAGTGGTGCTCGTAGTTCATTAGAAGTTAGAAATATATTAGGTGTGACCGCATTGTTCCGTACCCTGGGGTTCCCAAGTGATCAATGTTCGAAAGCCATGAATGATACGGCTGCTTTAGTATTATTAAATGGTAGATTACGCAATAAGAGTTATAAACAGACTATAGCAGTAGGCAGTGGTAATATAGTTCATGATGTCGAAGGTTTAGGGAACGATACAATTAAAATTGTCAAGAGATCGGTTTCGTCATCGAATCGTGTCCAAGATGAGCCAGCCACTAAGAAAATGAAAATATAATAGAATATGTTTCTCTTCAGAATATTACCCAATTTGGTATATAGGATATATAATTATTTCGGTATTCAGTAATTAATTAATAAATGAGCATTTCACACAATTTCAATTGTTCTGTCGTCTTGGCAGATCCAATTAACTTCAATATATTATATCGAAGATATATAGTCATTAATTAAAATTCCTAAAAGAGATAAAACTGTTACTGGGATAAACAGACACGAACGGCCATCTCTGAAACATCAAATAATACAATCTTGTCCTGAGTAGTTAATAATTAATAGGAAAAATACACGAAATTAAGAAACTTGATTTGATAGACAATCCTTAGCAATTAATCATTTGATGTCAAGACACAGTTAACTTTGCATGATACATTCCCGTAGCGTTTCCATTGTTCAATAATGAGGTTTGTCCGAATGTAATGTCCCATGAAGGACAAACGCGAAAAAATCACCAAAAACCGTCCGCGAGGGTAACATACAGAGATTTTTCGCAGTCTGGACCCCTTGCTGTTCATTGAAAAATGAAATTGTTGCACGAAGAAAGGGCAGCACAGATAAACAAACGTCAACAATTTCCTATTTTCTTTTCCTGTTTGGGTAATTCTCCGTGCTTATCCATTCGACATTTCGTGTTTATTTTTGGCGTAACTTCTCGCTGAAATATAAATAAATGTAATAGATGCAAAATGGTGGAATTACCTGTTTAGGAAATTGGTATATTGACAAAATTTGAAGTTTCAATTGATAAATTTTAACTTCGTTGATCGATGTTCTAAATTTATTGCTTACATAGCCAGGGAGTAGCAAATGTTTTATCTCTGTGGCTTTGGTGATTGTTAATTTCATATATTTTAGTATCGTAATATATATAAACAAGTAGACTTTGATTTATTTTAATAATAATTGAATTTGTTGTCTCGCCTGGGTCCTTTCCATTCTGAATTTTTTAATTATAATCAGCATCCTCCTACAATTAATTATCAATAATTTAAACTATACTCTACATTTAAAAATATATATATTTATTTTTAGAAAATAATACTGAGACTAACTAAAATCAACCCATAATATAAATTGAAAATGTCAGTAAATTTACTGTCACATAATAATAATAATCTCCCTCAAATGAAATCCATTTGGTTGGATGAAGATGAAGAGGCTGAAAAATTATATGGGATGCAAGCTCAACAATTAATGGATTCAGGTAGTGATTACGATGATGAATATGGTGAGTCACATGGTATTCCAGATATAATGATGATTAATTCAGATAAGCCAATTTTAAACAATAAGAAAAATATTAAATTATCTGGATTACCAAAGCAATATGCAAAGACTGTTTCTTCATCAAATCATTACGCCAAATCAAAGAAGAAACCTTCTGGTTCAAAGAAATTCTTCAAAAGTTTGTTTGGTTCCAGTGGTTTCAAACAGGAAACTTCAATTAAGAAGAAAAGCATTTCTACTCCATATCATTTCCAACATATCTCTCATGCTGGCGGTGTGGATGAAGATGAAGATTCCAATAACAAAGAAGAGTTTGATAACGCTAATGAGAAATCTGAGGAGGATGAAATTGTTAAATCCTGTGATCCAAGGGTTAAACAATTGAGTAGTATATTTGTTACTGAATCCATCCCACAATCTAAACATGATAGTCATTACAGTAATTTACAAAATAATCATCGTCGTCGTAGTAGCAGTATCAATAATAAAAGAACTTCTTACAGTTCCTCTATTTATTCATCGGGTACTGCCTCTACAAGAGGTGAACGTATCATGTCATCCTCTACAATGGCTACAACAATTCTAGACAGATTCCCAAGTTCTTCGAACAGTAGTTTCCCATCTCGTAGCAATAATAGTAGTTTCAAATTTTCAAGTTCTGATAAAGAAATGTTTAGACCTTTATCTGAAGCTAGTGAAGAGGATTCTATTCAATTCCTAAAGAATTACAGTTTTCCAACTTTATTAGAAGATAAACCAGTTAATGATTTTGATGAAAATAGTATGGCAATGTCATTCCTAGATACTCCAAAGGAAAATTTGACATTAATGCCTCCACAACAATTACCACCAATGCATTCTCCATCTAGATCAATTGATTCTAAAACTTCATTTGTTGTCGATACTCCAGTAAGTCAAATTAAGAGAAGAAACTCTTTACCATTAGCACATTCTTTATCCACACCAGAATTAGAAAACATGTTATTCAAGGATTCAAATTCTCCAAAAAGTGCCAAGAGGGTCTCTTTAGGTGATGTTATCATGTACTATAATCAAACTAGTACCTCTACTGAATCACCATCTACATTTGCATCTCCAAAATTACTTTAATTTTTTTTTTATTCCATTATTATGAACATTATCATTTCTACTTATAGATATCCCATTTTCTGTCATATAGTTCAATAATTTGAACTATCTTCTCTATTTTATTTCATTTTTACTATTATTCATTATTACCGTCATTCGCTTCATTTGTGTCATTTACACATAGTCATTTCACTCGTTAACACACATCATTATATATATATATATTTACATAACATTAGTAAAAATATACATTTCATACCCAGAAATAATTATTATTCTCAATTATTATAAAATCAAAAAGATTTATATATTAAATGCTGTTTCTCTATATAACAACAGACATAAGTTTCAAATCACTATATATTTGTTGTACCATTCTCTCTTTCAATTAACTCTATATCCTGAAGTAATTGATTTTTACAATTGATTAAGTCGAACATAAGTGCTGTTGTATTTCTGAAATTTGTTTGTGATTGTCTCAAACTAGACGGTATTGAGAAACCTGCACCAAACATATTTATAGGATCCTTAATCTTTATGGATTTCGAAGTTTTAGTCTTTGATTTATCACCATTCTTTCTTGATTGAAGACCTTCTTCTTCAGAGTCATCTTCCACTTCTTTACTTTCGGTGATTTGATCATTTTTTTTATACATAGTAATTTTATTCTTATCTGATATTCTTACCTCTATCAACCCTTCGAATGATTCGTCATAATAATCAGAACCATATCTACCTCTTAAAGAATCCTTGTTATGGAAATTTGCTCTACCTAAATTAATGAAACCTTCTGACATCGTTCTCTGTAATTGTTCTAATAACATATCATATTTATTTAATTGTTCCAGTAAATCTAAGTACTTTTCATCATTATTGTTATTCTTTTCCGACATTATTACGGTTATATAAATATATGGTTGGCTGTGGTATATCTATTTATTCAAATATGTAGTAGTGATGACGATGGCTGCTTTTCAATGGTGAAAAATTAGTATACTTATAATCCGTACACATTCAAAAATTTCAATTAACATCTACTTACATCAAAATTACATGTTTATTTTTTTTAGAATATGTATATGCAGTTTATTTAATTAGATATATAATAAGGTTATATGATGTTATCTCATTTACTCATAGCTCACTGTTTGTATATTTACATGAATTAGCAGTGTGGAAAAAAAAAATAAATGAAACAAAATCATTAAATCGTTCTTTATTTCTCATTTTGTCTTTGTTCAGCTAGCCATTTAGCTTTCTTCTCTTTCCTATTTCTTTCACCACCAAAGAATGATTTCTTACCCTTTTGAATCTCATTAACTAATTCACCGGAACGATATTTCTCTATTTGAAATAAAATATACTTACGTTGTTGAGTTGGAATTCCTTTCTCTTTCATAATATTTGAATCCCATTTAAATAAATTTTCCCACTGATTTTCATATGTATCAATAAATTCATTACAATTTCTACCAATAACATTTAAAAATGTAGTTGTATCTGGAATCTCTGATGTTGGTTTAGGGATAATATTAGGTATCGTTCTTGTTCTTACAGAATGTAAGTATCTGATATTGACACATTGCTTTTGTAATGTAGATCTCAACATTGTGGTGAGTAGTGCGTGTGGTCTAGTTTCTTAAAGTACGACGGTATAATCTTTCTCCAGTCCAGAAGTAGTTACTGTAATTAACAAGTTCTTCCTTTTAATGTTAACAGGTTTCACTGTTATTATTGAGACATAGAACTCGGCCGTTATTAAATTACGGGAAATTGAAGAGTTCGTCAATAGTGAGAAAGTTTTTGAATGATGGACTGCGGGATATTAGCGGAAATATATACTTTAACATCTATAAATGAACTGAATCAGACATGTTAGTTTTACGATCAGTTGAGTATATCAAGTTATAAATCGATTTTAAAGAGTGGTTGCTTCAGATATTAACGATTTGCAATATCATTGAGTTGAAGCGAGCAGGCAGTGGCCTATGTCAATTGTTTGTGAATCTATTACAATATTAATTTTGATAATGAGCCCAGGGACAGCTCTATCAGTTTTTTAGATTATAAATCTCAAGAACAGGTTATATTTATCCTAAAATATTATGTTACATTCGTTCTATAAAATTTGTTGATTCATATGTCAATATCTAGTGTGTAGACATGCCATCTGAGAAAACAGTTGATAATAAACCTCAGTTAAATGTAGCAATTATCTTTTAGACATATAAACCAAAAATTACTAGTATCTCATTACTGGAGGTGACACAATGAGAATCCTATTAGATTTAGATCTCAGATCGATGTATCACGACACAAATAACAACAACTTCATCTGTCGATGTTTCTCGAAGCTCTATCAGTGCATGATTAAATTAATTTCTTAGCATAGATGCAACTACAAATAATTCACAGTATATAACTATTGTATATCTTGTAATTAACTAGCTTTCCCAATGTCCTGTTTTTTAGTAATAGTCAGTTTCTGTATCTCTCTCTGTGATTGTTTCCCAGATTTCATCTCGCAGCGCTTTAATTATTTGTGCCGTATTGGGACATTTGTTAACAAACAAACAATTTTTCAATAGATTAAAATGACATCAACTTGAATTATTTTATAGAAAATAAGTGTATTTATTTTGTAATATACGTATCATCTCACCAGTAAATCACCCATAAAGTATACAATTATGAATACACCATTAGATGAATTACAATGGAAATCTCCAGAATGGATTCAAGCATTTGGTTTAAGAACTGAAAATGTTCTTGATTATTTTTCAGAATCACCATTCTTTGATAAGACTTCGAATAATCATGTTATTAAGATGCAAAGACAATTCTCCCAATTACCTGGTGAACAAGCACAACAACAACAATCTAATGATAAACAATCTGATGATAATTCAAATACACAAGATGATTCAACTAATGAACAATTTAATTCATCATTATTACCCCAGAATGATTTCTTACAAAGACAAAATGAATTCAGTCAAATTGAACCAAGTAGGCGAGATGTATTATTAAAATATCCAATGTATGCATCATTAGAAAGAGAGTTATCTAAATTAAAAGGCATTGAATACGTTTTAGCATGTGTAAGAGAACCTGATTTTTGGATCATAAAGAAACAAGAACGTTTATCAAATAGTGATACGACTGTATTACAGGATTATTATGTTATTGGTGCCAATGTATATCAAGCACCAACTATGTTTAATATTATTCAAAATAGATTAATGTCTACTAATTATCATTTATCTCAAACAATTAAAAATTTACATAAATTAACACAATTTCAACCATCCCATGGTGTACAATTCAAGACTACGGCAATGTCAAATAATGGTAGTGGTTCACAAACAATGATGCCAAGTGGATCTACTGTAACAAGTGGACCTGCTACTGCTACAACTGCTACAGTAAATACAATGGGTGCCTCTACACAAGCAACTACTTCTACCCAATTTGATAATTCAAGAACTAGAGACACTATAACTAATGACATGATGGATAAATTAATGATAACAAGTATTAAATCAAAACCAGAATACATATAGTGAAAAGTGTGATGTTGAGAGAATGACTCAATATCATTTGGATGTAGGTATTTCTATATAGCATATACAGTTTCATATATATAATTTTAGACAAGATACAATTTATACTAGCGTATACCATCCACATTTACGAACTACTGAGACCAATTCCACCTATATGTATCAATATACGTTATATCTGCTATCTGTTATCTGTACTGTTAATGGTTCCAGGGAATCAATTACTAACTGCAGCACCGCCTACGTACATTTTCAGCGCAGAGAGCAGACCGGGACGAGGAAGCGACCCGTGACAAAATTTAATTAACAATTACAAGAACACGTATATTACCAAGCAACATACATTTAAAGGATATTGATATCAATTAATACCTTTTACAATATAATAAAGTTAACTCAACTAAACTTAACAGAAAATGAAGGTCTTCCAATACGCATTAACTGTTTTCACATTACTATCTTCAATTGTCCTTGCTGTGGACCCAACTATCACCAAGAAAGTCTATTTCGATGTCACTCATGGTGATAAAGCAATTGGTCGTATCGTTATGGGTCTATATGGTGATGTAGTACCAAAAACTGTTGAAAATTTCTATCAATTAGCTATCTCTAAGGATGCTGACATGGGTTACATTAATTCTATCTTCCATCGTGTTATTCCAAATTTTATGATTCAAGGTGGTGATTTCACTAATAAAGATGGTACTGGTGGTAAATCTATTTATGGTAAACGTTTCGCTGATGAAAATTTCTCTTTGAAACATGATAAACCAGGTAAATTATCAATGGCTAATGCTGGTAAGGATACTAACGGTTCTCAATTCTTCATTACTACTGTTGTTACTAGTTGGTTAGACGGTAAGCATGTTGTCTTTGGTGAAGTTGTTGAAGGTATGGATGTTGTTCATTACATTGAAAACGTTGATACCGACAGAAGAAACATGCCAGTTCGTGCTGTTAAGATTGTCGCTACTGGTGAAATCACTGACAAGGATGCTAAGCAAACTACTACTGTCTCTTCATCTCACGATGAATTATAAAGCTAATATAGTCTATATACACCTTATTTAAATCTCTATAATTTTGTTGACTGATTTTTAGTTACCCGCACACTCCGATCACGTGATTTTTCAGAATTTTGATTTAATTGAGATAAATAAATGAGAAATATGAAATAACAAACTCAAATACAATAAATGTTACCATATTTGACAAGTTTACTTCTAATAACCAAGCAAAGGTATTTATTGTGTTTACATCATCGATAATTGTTCATCTGATAAATAAAGAGCATATAATACAATTAATCACCGTCATATAGTGTTACTGTGTGTCCCTTTTCCCTCCTGAAATTTTCCAGTTTGTTTTTCTATACGTTGAACAGAAGAACGCTGTGCGAAGTAACGTAATAAGGACCTAATCACAAAATAAAGATTAATCATAAGAAGAAAAAATATAACTAGTCATGGAACAGAAACCTACGAATAGTTTGATCTCTAGTGTTGATCGTAATCAAATTCAATCGATATCAAATACAGTTCCAATTAAACAGAAATCTAATGATTCGGCAACAGATTCAAAAGTGAAAAAATCAATTAAAAAATCACCTGCATGTGCTCAATGTAGACGTAGAAAGATTGGTTGTGATAGACAAAGACCATTTTGTGCAAATTGTCTTAAATATCATAAGGAGACTTGTAATTATCCAGAGGATGATATCGAAGCATTTAATGAATATTTAAGTAGACCTGTCCAACATAGAGCTCCACATGTTGATCAAACAGCAACGAAAACTATAAAGATAAAAGATAATAATATGAAATCAAATGGTAATCGTGTAAATATTGAAGGTATAACTGCAACGAAATTTAATAATGATATGACTGGTACTGTTCCAAATATTGGTAATATGTCAAATAAATTTAGTATACAAAAATTCCCAATGGTTCCAATTTCAACACAAAATGCTCCAATGAATACAAACGAATCATTATCTAGATCAAGTACAATGACGCCAATTCAAACGGTTCCATTTTCACAACCTAACAAAGGTTCAATGATTCAAAATACTCCAATTATGAAATTAGAACAATCACAAGTGCAACAGCAACAGCAACTACAACAACCACAACAACCGAAATTTCATAAAGTTGATAACGTTCCAATTTATGAACCTCCAACAATTATTCCACCTCAAATGCCAATGCCTGTATCTAATTCTGCCTCAGCGATCTCTTTATCCCCCACTCTATTCATGGATTTACCAAGGGTAAGTAAACCAAAGAAACATTCGCATCATAATACGATGAATATCAAAAACAATGTTGTTCCATCTGGTCCTAAGATTACATTGGAAGCTATCGGGGCGTTCAATACCAAAAGACATATGTTGGAATTGAATCGTATTAAAGAAATTGAACAAAGATCAATGCCATTTGTTAATAATGAAACTAATCAAAATAATATTTTACAATCAACTTATGATCAGAAGGATATTTATTTAGAAGAAATGAAACATTTGAAATATCAATTTATTGAATTACAGAAACAAAGAGATATTTTAATTCAACGAAAGATTTCAAGTGGTATCCTGAAGAGACATAACTTTTCAATACCTATCCCTGAAGCAATTGTTGATATTGAACAAATTGTAATCCCGGCTGATGATGATTCTTCAACTAAGAAAAATAGTTATTTAGGTAATGTGAGTGAAAATGAGATACTTACCGTAGTCAATCTTCATTCTGGTTCAACTTTAAAATTGAAAGATCCATTGATTGTTCGGGATACTCCAAATAGCATACTAACATCAAATTTTATTATTAATCGTGATCCATATTTGATTAAATATTATAAGATAATGGAAAATTATATTATGATTAATCATAATCAACAATTTATGGTATTAAAAAGTGGACAAATCAATGATTTAAAGAAAATAATGAATAATACTAGAGAAGAAACTACTTTATTAGGTAGATTAATCGAGATATTATGTGAAAAGATTAAAAATGAAACGAATGGTGAATTAAATTATTTTATCTTATCTTTGATTGGTGTTGATAAAATGACAATTGATGAATTTCAAAAAATGATTTTATTACAATGTGAAAGAACATTTACACAAATTGATAATTATATTAATGATTTAGTTAAATTTGGATCAATGTTAATAATATTATTATTTCAAATAAGAATTAATCGCATTGGAATTGAAGCAGAATTAGAAGTATTAAATATGAAATTAGGATTCATTGATATAACTTTACAAGTTTTAAAGAATCAAGAAATTTTAAATAATGATTCTGATGTAACTAAATTTTATTATTTGAGAAATGTATATCATGAATTATTAGAAGATGGTAATAATTTCAATACTAATGATGAAGACATATATTTAATTAATAGTGTTTCATCTAATGAACTTAAATTTGAAATTTATCGGAATTATATTAATAGAAATTTATTTAGTGGTACAGTACCTTTTTTAATTGATTTAGAGACAATAAAATCAACAATTTCTGGATGCAATAATATTTCATATAAATTGAAAGAGATTAAAAATTGGGAAATTGAAATTGAAATATTAAATATTATTCAAAATACAGGAACTAATAATAATATATCAATAAATTTATTAATGATACATTATCAAGAATTACAAAATAGTATTAAAGAATTTGATACAAATTATCATAATAATAATGAAATTTTCAATATTACAAAATTTGATTATTCTAATAATATAGTAATGAGACAAATTTTTGATAAATTTAACTTATTAATTAATTATTATTTATTATTACAATATGAAACTATTAAAAATTCAAATAAATTTACATTAGTAATTAATAAATTATTTGAAATTATAACAAATATGATTGATAAACAATTTATTATTGGTGAACAGAAAAATGATATATTAGATGGATGTGAATTATTATTTATGAAAAGAGATTATAATAATTTTTCAATTATTATTGGGTTATTATTTTCAATAGGTTCACGTTGTCATCATGCATTTAATTTATTAAATCCAATAACAACAAATCCAGACATTAATGATCAAAAGATATCAATATCTGTAATTAAGGGTAAAATTATTAAATTATTATTAAAGATACTTTTATTACTTGATCATGGTACACAAAATTTTAATAAATCAAATAGTAAGGATACATTAAGATTAAATTTACAAAATTATATTAGATGGTTACAATTTAATCAGACAACAACAAATGATAATAATGAATTAAAGATAATTAATAATGGTATGTTATTAATGAATATTACAAATTTAAATAAATTATCAAATACAATTAGTGAAATTAATGAAAGATTAATTGATGAAGATCTTGATGATACGTATCATAATGAATCAAAGAAACTAATGGATTCCTTAAGAATTGACAATAGTGACAATAACAATAACTATTATGGATTTAACATGAATAATTTCTCTACAGTTTACACGATGTTATCAATATAATAAATTGTACATACATATGTAATAGTAATAATATAAATAGAATAAAATTGATAGAATTAAATACATTATTTATAATGAAAACTATTGCTATTGTTATTGCCCCGGGGAGGAATGTCGACGGTACAGTTGTTATTTATTTGCCGAATAGATTCTTCTCTGTTATGGAATATCATATTAGCATAGTAACATAGTAACAAAGATCACAGAGGAGGAGGCGAAGGAGGTAACAAAACCCATCCATACACCACATACTACACACCAGCAACACCCGCACCCCACGCTGTGCGGCCCCATAAATTTTGATAGTAACACCACAAGAAAATACGTCATTTTGGTACTGAAAGGGGGGTCCGGGCTCACTACGAATTACCACATTAGGAACTTCTCACAGATACCACATCCGGAAACAGTTACCTATTATAGTGAAACAGACACGCACTCCACAAATAAATACTATGCAAGTTTGTGGTACATACATATAAACGTACAATATTAAATATTCAATACGCACATATGTACTCACGTAGTTACGTACCACTGCTGTTTAATATCAAATGTTGAATAACTTCAATTTAAAATAGTTGATATTTTTCATAAGGCTCTGTTTTCCTGTTAAACTAATAGTACTTATTGTTACTATTATAGTACATTCATGTATGTGTTTGTAGAGTTAGTTTAGTGCACATCTTGTACTAATGAATGTGTTGCGGAGTTTCTTTATTAAAAAAATTTAATAGTTACCTTTTAAATAATTACGTATTTCTTTTCTGTATCCACTACTGAATATTATTATATAAGAGACACATATTGAAATTTTCTAAATATCAGTTTATTCAGTTTAACATTTCTTAAGTTGTAGTTCCTTAACTGATAAATACAACCCATCTCTCTACACGTTCAACCAGCTATGAAACCTTCTACTATCGTTATTAAATTAGGTTCATCATCCTTAGTTAATCCAGATACTAAGGAACCACGTCTATCTATTATGTCAAAAATGGTTGAAACTGTAGCTACATTAAAGAGACAAGGACATAAAGTTGTTATTGTTTCAAGTGGTGGTGTTGCAATGGGTATGAATGCAATGCATTTGGATTCAAAACCAACAGAAATTGCAGAAGTTCAAGCAATTGCAGCAATTGGTCAAGGTAGATTAATAAGTAAATGGGATATGTTATTTCAAGAATATGAACTTGAAATTGCACAAATTTTATTAACAAGAAATGATATTTTAAATTGGAAACAATATCGTAATGCTAAAAATACAATTAATGAATTATTGAAAATGGGTGTAACACCAATCGTTAATGAAAATGATACTCTGTCAATTAGTGAAATTGAATTTGGTGATAATGATACTTTATCTGGTGTTACAGCTGCTTTAATTGAAGCAGATTATTTATTTTTATTAACTGATGTTGATTGTTTATATACTAATGATCCAAGAATTGATCCTGAAGCAAAAGCAATTATTACTGTAAATATGGATTCAAAAATTAATCCTTTGAAAAATGTTAATACTTCAAGTGGTTCAGGTAGTACAGTTGGTACAGGTGGTATGAAGACAAAATTAATTTCAGCAGATTTAGCAACAAAAGCTGGTGTAATGACTTTAGTAATGAGATCAGAACAACCCAATAATATTACTAGAATTATAGAATATATTGATACTAATAATTTTAAAGATTTACAAAGTGATGAAGAAGTCGCAGTATTAAATGATTTAGGTTTACCATTACATACAAAATTTTTACCAATTGATAATGATTTAAAATTAGAAAATAGACAATTTTGGTTATTACATGGTTTAGTATCAAAGGGTTCAATTATTATTGATAAAGAAATATATCAAAATATTTTAGAAGATAATTCAGAAAATGAAAATTCTGATGGTGCAATTTCAATAAATTATCAAGGTGGTTTACCCGCGTCAGGTATTATTGATATTCAAGATACTTTCCATGAATTAGATTGTGTTAATTTAAAAGTTGGTAGAAGATTATCTAATGGTGAATTAGATCCAGATTTCCCATTGAAAACTGTTGGTAGAGCTAGATGTAATTATACAAGTACAGAATTAAACAAAATTAAAGGTATTAATAGAGGTGAAAGTGTTACAGATTTCTTAGGTTACTCTGGTAGTGATTCTGATGAAATGTCAGTAAATCAGAGACAACAAACACCAAAATTATCTGAACAAACTCCAGATAATAAAGTTATATCAAAATTAGCTGATGGTTTACATGAATGTTGTATAGCAAGTAGAGAAAATTTAGCGTTTATTCCGGTATAGTCTGAAATGAAGACTTAAAAAGAGTGGATGTCAGTTCCAATGTCGTATCTTATTTTTTTTTCTATTTTTCTTTAAAAAAAAAATCTATTATAATTTATTCACTTTTACTTATTTTAATGATAATCCTTTTATAAACTACACAATTATTTAAATTTAACTTTTACTTTTTAATGATAATTATTTCTTTTTTTTATGACGAAATGCACAATTATATAAATATATAAAGTTTATGTTCTTTCTTTATGAAAAATGTCTTGAATTGTGGTTCATTTGTTGAATTGAAAATAGGTAATGGTATTTCTAATTTTGATTCCTTAAATGAATCAATGTTAATATTTTTCAATAATAATGAATTGTTTTGAGAGTTATACGTTAGATCAAGATCTAATGATGAATCTATTTGTGATTGAATTTCAATTCTTAATTTATATGTAGTTACATCCTTTGTGTGTCTCATTGTAACATTAAATTTTGGATCCTGTTTTGTAGTATTGGGTATCTTCGCAATTGTATTTTTTGGGAGGTCGTTATCATTTCCTGAAATATCTTGAATTAATGGTTTGTTATTTGTATTTGCTTTGGCTATTGGGAACAAAGTCTTTAAACCATTAGTTTCATCATCAATTTCTTCTTTATCTAATAAATCTTTCTTCATTTGTAAGAAACCTGATACGCTATCATCTTCCATTACAATATCGCCATCATTATCATTATCATTTCTAATTTCCAATTCCGGTAATTCATCCCCTTTAAATTTCATCTTTGGGAATTTAATACAATCTCTATGAATCATTAAATTTTCTCTAATTTCAATACTTTCAATACACCATTCCACTAAAATTTGTTTCAATTGGAAATTATTAACATTGTTAATAATTTCAACAAATGAATCATTAATGATACAATCCGAAACACTACATAATTCACCTTTCTTGTCCACATCGGATCTCATCTGTGATGTAACAATAGGTATCTCCCATTCATTATTCATTATTAAAGTATATGTATTTCTAGAATCGAATGGAATTCTTGGTTCCGGTACATTATTTGCATGACATACATTAATGAATAATTTCTGTTGTGATCCATTTAATAATTTAGTCTTGATTACGAAGATTGGTTCTGGTTTAATAGTGATGACATTGTTGTCATTCATTGGTCTAATATAGTCGTTCATGTCTGCATATTCTTTTATATTGAATTAGTTAGTGATAAGTATGTATATATCGATGTCCTGCTCCAAAAAATACGTCTTATTCGAGATTCGCCCTAAAGAAGAAAAGAAAAAAGATGGCCTGTGTCAGGAAAATATATAGTTGTTGGACAGATACTAAACGTATAAAAATAGAAGGAAATTCATTATGCAATAAACTTTATCAAAAAGTTGCAAATATATAAAATATATAAAATATATAATATAAAAATAAATAAAATGTATTGTTTACAAAAGAACTGATATGGATTTTAATTACATATCTTTCTTCTTATTTTCATCGATCTTTTTTTCATCATCGATATCAGCTAAAGAACTTTTAAATTTTTTAATCTTTTCAATTCTTTCAATTTCTCTATTAGCTAAAAATTCTTTATATTCATGAATATTAACTTTTTTACCATGTTCAAATTCTTTATCCATTGCTTTAAATTTAGTATCAAAGATTTCATCCCAGAAAGTAAAGAAAGGTTGAGCAAAATTTGTCTTTAAACCAAATGGTTGATGATGAATATCATGATAAACAGCATTATTTGGGAAAAATAATTGGAATGGATCTAATGGTAAAACGTAACCACAATGATCATCAATAGTTTTCATTGTTGCGAAAACGAAAAGAATAATTTGTTCACGTGGAGTTAAATGAGCAATATTCATTGCAATACCAGTACCTAAAGTATCCAATAAGAAACCTTCAACAGGAGCATTATATAAAGCACCATAAGCGTATGGAATATATAATCTGTGATGAACTGAATGGAATTTAGTGTATAGACTTGAAGATAAATGCATCAATCTATGTAAGAAAAATTGCCAAGTATCAACAAAGATGAAACAGAAAGCTAATTTAAGAGCAGAGATACCATAAGTATAAATAAATTCAATAGCTTGATCATTAATGAAAAAAGGAACATTATAACGAGAGAATAAAGAGAATAAAGTTTTCTTTAAATTCCAAATACCATTTTGTTCATAACCGGTCATTGGAATTGGATCAAATTTATAACTAATGTATGCAACTAAAGATTGAACAACATGTTGTAATAAAACTTCTCTTAGAACTTCAATTCTGGAAGCTTTATTAGCTTTATTAACATCTTCCTTTGGATGAATTCTATATTTTTCAGCTAATTCAAATGTATCAATCATATGAAACATACCAGAGAAAGCCCAATAAGCAACAACTGGAGCTAAAATAGCTGTAACACCATCTGGAATACCTTCAATTAAAGTTGGTTTTAAAGATAATTTAATAGCTGGTTCAATAGCGGATTCTAAATAAGAAATCCCTGTACCGTTAGCAATAGAAGCATTCATCTTTATTTTTTAATAATAACGAGAGATTGTAACAAAAAAAAGAAAGATTTGACAACTTACTATTTTTTTTGTATATTAACAGAAGAGAAGAATACAAAAAAATAAAGAAAACAAATATTAATAATAATATTAGAAATAGGCACCTAAATTAATTATAAATTAAATTATTAAAAAGTTATCTCTATATATATTAGTTGAAAATTTGAAAAAGTAAAGAGAGATAGATTGATATAAAAGGCTTCTGATAAAAAATTTAATGTGATGATTAATCAATTTGTTTTGAAAAGAGATCAACTCAAAGTTAATAAAATAAATAAAATAAATAAACATAATTAATTAATAAATTAGAAAGTTGCTATTAATTTAAGAGGAAATAAGTGCAATTATGAATTACAAAACAGTTTATGTACCGTTCCGTTTTCTATACGTTCGTGCGTAAGTACGTGCGTAAGTGTAGATTTGCACGGAACATTTCTGGTAAAGAAGCCATTTGTACGCACTTTTGTGAACAAATGCATTAATGTATGCGTGTGTGCGTGTATGTCTAACACTTTATCTTGTTTCGAAATAAAAGAACTGAAAATGCAGTGCAACTAGTTTACAAAGGAATTTCTCAGAAACAGTGGTAGCACAGTAGATTGTTTACAATGTCTTTTCTTGGTGTTCCCTTATTAATGTACTGTTACTCCTGTCTCGGAATTATAACATGCACAGGATGGTGCGTAGGAATAACGTTGCAAGTTTAGCTGTATGGATATTTCTTAGACAGTAGTGTAAATTCTCCGTACTACATCCGTTTTCAGGTAAAAAGCAACTTCCAATACACGAAAAATAAAACCAAAAAAGAAACGCGGGTGAATTGTCAGTATAACTACCGCAGAACCAAACTGGAAAGACAGTTCCACGATAATGATGATGTCCCGTTGAAAGTGATACTTTGGTTCAATACGTAATTTATTACCATAAATTGATATAAATTATTCTTCGTACGGGACATTGTTAGTAAATACATCTATTCAAATCGCCGTCATATGTTTCAAAAAGTGGGGGAGTTCATGATTTACTGAGAAATCACGTTAGTCTCCATTTTGGAAGAGAGAAATTAAGTGGGATATATTAATTTTACTACTTAATGTAATAAAAGAAAAGAACTATCAGCAATAATTAACCTCTAACAATTGTTGTTTGCAGGAACATTTAACATTGGTTTTGAAGAAAATCACTATGAATATTGATAATAATATGCATGAACTTCTTCTATTTGCTGATTAATTAATAAAATAAATCTTTAATTAAGAAAATTTTAATACTAATGATTCTCAAAGGCAAACACTGATAAAACTCAATTTGAAAATGTAACTGATGTATCTTATGACTGCATAAGATTCACAGTCGATCCAATAATACAAATATTTTTTGTTTTGTTTTCCGTTTTTGAATAGGAACTTCAAGATCATGGAATATTTTAATTAATTTACTGTACCTTAATAATTTTAAAAATATTTATTATTGTTTATTACTTTCAAGAATATCTCCATTGCATAATTATAAAAAAAAATTAAATCTCTTGGTATGAATATAGCTAATTAATTCCCGCATAACACAAATAACAAATAATACATAATAAGGTACATAGTTAATTATAAAATTTGATCATATTTTGTTTAACATGTTGTAATAAAATTATGTTGTTGACAAACTAAACTAATAGTAATTACAAATAGAAACAAACGTAAGGGTATTCCTATTATAATTGTCAAACACGAAAAAAAATCGAACTATACCATTCAATATGACAATTACTGTTGACATTTACTCTCAATTAATATTGTTCTATCTTGTGTTTGTTTCGCAATTCATTAATTAATGGAGGGCTATTATAGGCAAGCTGTCCCTGGAGAAATAAATGATAGAATTTTTTATTTATTTCTGTTTTTTCCTATATCAATGAAATAGGGAAAGGAATTTTTACTATTATTTTGTGCCTTCTAACATTTTTTTAAGTAGATGATGACTTGTGTTTGTAGGGTCATTTGTCTCTTCTCTGTTTTTACAAGCTGTGTTTTTTGCTGCATAAATATTTTCCTTTATTTAAATTTAATTTTTTTTTACCGAATTAAGAATTTTTGATACTCAGAAGAATAGGAAGCTCAAATTTATTAACTGTCAAATTTGCTTTTTTTGTTTGTTCGTTTCTTTCCTTTTTGTTCTGGTAATTTGCCTGTTCTCTCTTCTTTGATAAATTTAGTTCCCTGTTTTTAATAAATGATCGAAACAGTGGTAGTAAATTTATTT
>JAXQGP010000460.1:0-18288 GCA_037040125.1 Kazachstania sp. M6911
GGCCCAGTTGGTTAAGGCGTGGTGCTAATAACGCCAAGATCAGCGGTTCGATCCCGCTAGGGACCATTCTTTTTGCATATGCTATCGATTTTATATCACTTTATACGAATATAGATGATTATTTGTCTTCTGTTAAACCATTAGTTATTAGCATCACTTAAGAATATAGTTGTCAACTCAGCTTTGGTCACTGTTAGGGTTCATGTCCTATTATCTTATTTATTACTTTTTATTGGTGGATGTTCTAATGATGCAACTTAGTAAATATTGTATTTACGATATCTGCCCTAAACATATACCCTAAGAAAAATCGGTTATGAATAATATAGCAAGAAGGATAACATACGTATGGTGTTCTAAGTGTCACTACATACTAAACTGAGTTGCACTTTCCATATTTCAATTCAAAATATTAAACCCTAATAAGCTGTTTCTCTTGGGTTCTTTCGGTTCGCTGTGGTTCACCACTATTTCTTCTTTGCTCGCGCGATGAACCATAGCTGAAAACTTTTTTTCACGATTGAGAAAAAAATTGGTATAAAAGCGATGAACTTCGTCAAATAGTTTTTAGTGATAATTCCACTTCACTTTTGTATAACCTGTTTTTGTTTTTTTCTTTTGACATTTTTTTTAAACTCTCCATGAACCTTCCAAGTTTAAAAAGAAAACGATGATATTATTTGCGTTTTTAATCTCACAATTCTTCTCGTGATATCTATATTATGAGGTTTTAATGGGGAATGCGGTTCCTGCGCAGAAAATGATCTTGTTACATTCTTCGGAATGATTCAAGGACGCTATACTAGAAAATTCTGATTCTTTTTTATCTTCACAGTTTGTTATCTGGTAAACGATAATTTATTGATTAAAAGTTGGATAGGCTCATCAAATCTCTTTTTATGTAAATTAGTAAATCTGACCTTGTTGAAGGTTAATCCGATAAGTTAAATTGGAAACCTCATAAGGATATGAATGGCGAGCCTTGTACCAAATCTTGACATTTTCAGAACAATAGACAGCTCTTCAGAGGAGATTGCAATTTCCATCGCAAACAGAGATATTGCAAGGGAAAAATTTTGTTGAAGTGAGTCAAGAAATGGCTATCAATTCAATACAAATTTCAAGCCCTCTGTGACTTCTCTGTGAATAAGTTGTCAAGATTCTGTCTTTTATGGTTTTTGCTTGTATGCGAAGTTCTCTGCCCTTCATTTCTCTGCCAATGTAACTTACTTAACAGTCAATCCCTGCACGACCCTCACGTAGTCATAAAAAAATATAACAACAGAAAATAGCAATAATTTCTGTTTTTCATCAAAACAGAAGAAAAATGTATCTGAAGTTATATTCTGATAAGCATATCAGGAAGACAGATAGTATCGGTAAAAAGATCTGTTCATCTGTGATATCACAATTCGTAGTAATTTAAAGTATTATATAAAGAACTCCTTGTTTTTAGAAATCTATTTCCACAATTTGAAAATCCATTTCTTCAAGTTAGCTTACATAATATCTATATCTTCTGAGGAAGGCACAAGCGAAAGGACAAACCAGATTGGACTACATAGCAGTTAATTGCAACGATTTAGATTATTAAAGTTTCAGAATTAAATATGGTAATTCACGTTACCAGTAAGAATAAAAAGCATAGACCATCAATCTCTGAATCAATTTCGGTTTCCCTTGGTCTACAGGAAGAACAGTCACCTTATCTGGATAGAAATCTGAGTCCAGAGTACCATTCATCAAATATATCTCATAAACCGAGCATGTCATTTCTTAACAATGATGGATCATATATTGGACGTTCATATATCAATGGATTTATACCTGGATCACCCTCAATGGGTAGAACACCCAAAAATGATATGAATTCGGGTCAATTCTCAAATTCATTATACAATCAACCTATCTACGAATCAAAAAAGCTACATAAACAGACTGCCGAAATCTCAAGGGATTTTGATACAATTTCCATGGAAGGTGATAAGAATATTGAGCAACTTATTGATGACATTGAAAAGGAAAACGATCATATTAATAATGCAGATAATGTTGCCTATACGAGTAGTATAGAAGGAAGAAATATAAACCAAGATCTTGAAAATAATGCCACTGGGATCGTTATATCAAAAATTTCAGATGAAACTCCAGATGAATATTCAGGGTTATTTCTATCACCAATACCCTCAAAATCGTCTGTTGCTCATAGAGACGCTGCCTTAACAACATATAGTTCCATCTCCTCAAACAATCGACAATTACCAACGCGAAATATTGGACTATTTGGAAGAATATCAGCGAAATCTGGACAAATTGCTAGATATTTACCTGCAGCTGTGTTAGGTCTACTTTTGAATATTTTAGATGCATTATCATACGGTATGATTATTTTCCCAATTACTGAACCTGTATTTTCTCAACTGGGTCCAACTGGGTTATCCATGTTTTATATATCAACAATTATATCACAATTTATTTATTCTAGTGGTTGGTCCAGTTTCCCATGTGGTATAGGTAGTGAAATGATTGAAATTACACCATTTTTTCATACGATGGCGATAGCTATTATGAATGCACTACCAGATGAGAACCAAAATGATGAAGTAATTACAACTACAATTTTCTGTTACTGTATCAGTACGTTGATTACAGGCTTCACATTTTTAAGTCTAGGTAAGTTAAGACTTGGTAAAATTGTTGGGTTTTTTCCACGTCATATTTTAATTGGTTGTATCGGTGGTGTTGGTTATTTCTTATTAATTACAGGAATCGAAGTATCAACTCGTGTAGCTAAATTTGAATATTCCATCCCATTTTTGACACATTTAATTTCAGATCCAGAAACATTATGGAAATGGTTACTTCCAGTAATCTTGACAATTATATTAGTATTAACTCAGAGATATTTCAAGAATTCTTTGGTGTTACCATCTTTTTACATTATGACACTTTGTATGTTCCATTTTGTTGTTGCTATCCTTCCAAATTTATCATTAAATCATCTTCGCCGCAATGGTTGGATCTTCCCGGTTGCAGCTACTGATTCTCGTTGGTATGATCATTATAAACTTTTTGATCTAACTAAAGTCCATTGGTCGTTAGTTATTAAACAGGTTCCAACAATGTTGGCATTAACATTTTTCGGTATATTACATGTTCCAATTAACGTTCCAGCATTAGCGATGTCATTACAAATGGATAAATATGATGTTGATAAAGAATTAATTGCACATGGTTGGTCAAATTTAATTAGTGGTGCAGTAGGTTCGATTCAAAATTATCTTGTTTATACAAATAGTGTACTTTTCATTCGTGCCGGTGCAGATTCCGCAATTGCTGGTTATATCTTGATTTGTTTGACGATATGTGTTATGATAATTGGTCCTGTGATTATTTCATATATCCCAATTTGTATCGTCGCTTCATTGATTTTCCTATTAGGTTATGAATTGTTAATTGAGGCCATTTGGGATACATGGGATAAATTAACTGTATTTGAATACGTTACTGTGTTAGTGATCGTTTTCACTATGGGTATATTTGATTTCGTATTAGGTATCGCAGTCGGTATATTAATTGCATGTTTTAAATTTTTGGTTGATAGTACGAAATTACAAACGATTAATGGTGAATTTGATGGTACCGTGGCAAAAAGTACTGTTGCCAGAGATCAAGTACAATCTAACTTCTTAAGAGGTATTGGTGAACAGATTTATGTTTTAAAATTACAGAATATGTTATTTTTCGGAACAATTATTTCCATCGAAGAGAAAATTGATAAACTGTTAGAGATTAGCGATAAGGATTCATCAAAAAGAAGAATCAAATATCTGATCTTGGATTTTAAAAATATCAACGCTGATAATATTGATTATAGTGCTGCTGAAGGTTTCAATAGAATTAAACGATTTACTCAAACGAAAAGAATTCAATTAATTATATCATCAATCTGTGAAGGTGATCATATTTATAAGGCATTTAACAACGTTGGGCTATTGCAAGATGTTGAATTGTTTAATGATTTGAACAGTGCATTAGAATGGTGCGAAAATGAATTTTTGATTAAATATAGAGAACTACGTGAAAGGGCCAAGGCCAGATTATTACAACAAAGGCAAAAACAGGAACAGCAACAACGCATTCAACTTCAAAGACAAGAACAGGAACAACAACAACAAAAGGGATATTTATCACCTATGGAAGGTGCAATTGGAACCGATATTAATGTTGTAACGTCTGTTCCAAGCGGGTCTTACAGTCGTTCCAAATATTCCTTACCTGTCAATACACCAAGAAATTATCAAATTTTACATGTCGCCCAGGATGTCTTTAGAAATGAACAAAAGACTACCAACACATTAGCAGAGAATTTAAACGATATATCGGAGACCGAAGAACCAATTGTAACTTTATTACTTTTGGTACTAAGACAATATAAACCAAATATTATATCTAGTAATAAATTACAAAGGGAGAGGACAATTTCATTTTGGTCACAATTATCAACATATTTGGAACAAGTTCAAGTATCTGCGCAGTCTACATTATCATATACCGACAATGTCTTTTTCATTGTCGAGAGTGGTATATTAAAAGTTAGTTTCAATTTAGCACAAGGTTGTATATACGAAACAATGTCTACAAAGACATGTTATGGTCAAATGGTGCATACCTTCGATGAACCTGCAGGACTAAGAGTATTAGGATCTGAACCACTCACAATCAAAGTCGAGACGGATTCCGTTCTATGGGTCATTGATTCTGGCAGATTACAAAATATGAGAACCGACAATATCGAATTGTTCTTAGAATTATCATTACTGGTGATGACTGTCAAGGATACAAGATTCAAGGATTTATTAGGATATGCATTAGTAAGTTCATGATCTTACTTGAAAGACTGCATCCCGCCAGGCAAATTCGTTATCCTAAATATATACAAACATAATATGTAAAATTGTATATATAACTTAGAATCGGATCATGTTTTAATATTCAATCGTTGACCTGCTCATAGTTCAGTTGATTATCGGATATCGTGTTTAGGAAGTTCCCGCAAACGTGGAGCCTTACAGACGGGCGATGGCGACCTTCCTTTACCATTAAGTACAGAACGACAAAAGTTCCGGTGCTGTACGCCCGATTTTTTGGGAACCCAAACTGCAGCAGCTTGCCTGAAGACCGCGGGCCGCCAACAGAAAATGACGTTTTTTCCGTCAGCGGGTGATATCTTTCCAGAGAAAACAAAGAGCAGTGTAACCATCCTAATTAAGAAGCGGGAAATTTAAATATCCTTTGGGGGAGCTGAGACGGTTGGTGTGGAACCATCTGTTTCCTTCAGAGGGATTTTATCAGTTTGGATTAGTTAAACTATTACTATAAGATAATCATGATGTATATTGTTTAATAGACTAACTGATTTGATAAGACCTTAACTTTTATTAACGTGAATATAATCACTGAGGTTATTACAAAAACAGTGTCTACACTTTGCCAATTGAATTGTCATATATAGAGCAGGTGTAATTTTTCCAAAAGTGAGCTAATTCTAGTATTGTATTGTTCAGGGAACCCTTTCCCAGTCTTCCAATCAGATTTAATTAAGTCTTTCACGCGCTTCTAAAACGGAAATTGAATCATTAAACAATTGTTTTAGATATATTTCTAAAATTATTATGCATATTTGTTGAAGTGATAATATATCTCATCTTCTTTTTTTGTATCAAACTCTCCCTTAAATTTTTTGTTTATTTGATTACTGCATTGTTTCAAATCTGGGTAAGTAAACGAGATATTTAATTAAAAAAACAATCCTACCTTTTATTTATTAATCATGGAAAATACGAACAGTCAAACAGATACAGAATTTGATGATATTTCATCTTTCTCTTCGGTGGATTCTTATAAACCTGAGCCATTTACGGGGACAGAAGATGGTGTCAAAAATGATACTGATATGTCAAATTTAATTAAAAATGATACAGTAGTATCAGACAATAAACATATACATGCAAAGGATCCAGATTCTTCTATAATAGAGAAAACGAGGAGTCGAGATCATTCGGATGTGCATTCAAAGGTTAGTAATACAACTTTGAAGAAATTAGATTCCAACGCGGTTGAAAGGGTAGTAACACATAATGCTCTCAACGATAATTCAGAAACTGTGGAATCACTAAGAGCTAAAGATTATCAATTAAGAGAGGCTGCACTTCCTGATATAAATTCACCACTTTCTCATGCTTCTGGTGGAAATCAATTCCCTGAAGAATATGGTATCGAAACTAATACAGGTCTAGTTAAAATGAAAACTATCGAAACTTTAAAGAAACAAAAATCAAGAACGTCATCTTCAAAGCATACTGGAAATGATGAAGAGTCAAAGTCGACTCAAGCCTCAAGTGAAGCAGCCACTGAACAGGCTGCAACTAACGCCAAATTAGAAACTGCGATAGAGAAAAATCGTAAAGATATTGAAACTTATCAAAAACATAAACATGAGAAAGGTGTTAAGGGTTTCTTCCACAGAATATTTGATTAAAGAAAACAGATATAATGGAACTATGAAATGATAACTTCTGGTCCGTTGGTAAAGTATTCATGTATTTTTCATAGACTATTTTTTTGTAATTATATAAAAATAATTTAAACGTATATGATCCACGCTAACTCTTTATTCTATATCTCATACATAGAGGCAATATATAACGATTCTGTTCTTTCGGTACAAAATCAATATGTAATAATCATAAGACCAGTTATCACGTTCTTAAAATAGTCAGACCCTGAATATCTCCTCAGTACTGTGCATTGTGCGTAACTAGAAAAATTAGATCTGCTTAAACCTACTGTATCCCATCAGTATACAACTAACTACTCCGAAAGTGCGAAAAGCCAAGATATTACAATCCCACGGATGGGTATAAAAATCTTGAAGGAACATATGATATGAAACTTATAAGAAAAAGCGGTTATAGTTCATAATTACACATCTTTTCATATAAGGAAATCAGAAATACGACAAGTATCGAACTTCAATAAAGAAACTGCTAAGAAAAGATGTGTATACTATTTGCAACCAGATCACACCCAGAGTATGAGTTAATTCTCATATCTAATAGAGATGAATTTTTCGAAAGAGATACTCATAATACATGTTGGCATACAAATTCTTCAATCCTTTCCCCCTATGATATGGCAAGAAATAAAAAGGCTCCCATTGGTAATTCCGAAACATTTGGAACGTGGATAGGGATAAATAAAACTGGTAGAATTGCTAATGTTTTAAATTTAAGACCGGCAGACACCCCTCCAAATAAATCTTCTAAAGGGAAAGTGTCTAGAGGTGTTATACCTTTAACCTTTTTAAATACTGATTCAAACAAGGATAGTTTCAGTAACTGGGATTCATTTGAAAATTTCCAACAGCAATACCCAAATCTCACTTGTTCAGGAGACTTTAATTTCTTTTATGGAGATATTAAAAGTAAATCATATAGAATAATTGACACATTTGGGCAGACTTTTAAAGTATTAGATCAAAATGATAATAATTCATTTGTTTTATCGAATAATACCTTTAATATTGAAAACTCTAAGAAATGGAACAAAACGGTATCCGGATTGCAAAAATTAAAGGACTTTATTGATAAAACAAAAAATGAATCTGATAATAAGGTAATATTATCAGAGTGTTTCAAATTGGCATCTGAATGTTCAGTTCCCAATGAAATCAGAAATAAACCGTTCCATGTTGACCCTGCTGTCACATATGATACAATATTTGTTCCACCTTTAGGAAGTAATGATGGTGAAGACATTGGTTTAACTATTACAAAAGGTTATTTTTACGGTACACGTTCTCAAATTGTTATTTTGGTTAGTAAGAATGCAGAACATGTTACCTATGTTGAAAAAGTTTTGCACACATCTGACAGTGATTGTTCAACAAATTCCGCTACTAATCCAAAAGATGTTCATGAATTTGAATTTGATATTGAATAATCGCAACACCGGCCTATTATAAATTACATAGCTTGCACCCTTACGTACCTTCTGCATTTAAAATTTATCTATACTCTTTTTTGAAACTTTGTTTTTATTACGATGACTATATATAAGAGAATACATATTGATCTATAAATCTAAATATTCTACAGTGTAAGTTGGGAACTTCTTCTTTCTGTTTGGGTTATTATTATTACTGTTGTTAGAATGTTGTGATGATGTAAATTCGTCAGTCTTGGTATCTATCACGTATAATAGCTCTGCATTCATTTCTGCTATTTTAACTTTTTTGTTAATAAATTCTGTTAGGTTACCTAGTAATTTACCTTCTAGTGCAAATAGACCAACAGAATCAATAATTAATGACAATAACGAGAATAAATTATTAGATATTTCAGAATTTTGTTCAGAATTATCACTTTCAGAATCGTTTTCAATAATGAACTCTATATAGTTCTCTATTTCAACTTTTGGTAATTTCTTTAATTCTTCCTTAATAGAATCGGTTGTATAATCTTCAAGAATTCTCAACGATATATCTAATGATAGTTCATTGTTTTTTATTGTGAAAAGTTCCTTTAATAATTCATCTAATGGTAAATTTGGACACGTTACAATTGTTTGTTTGTATAAAGTAGGTTGTTCTTTGAATTTTGCCAACAGACCCTTTGTCTTATTAATCGGGAATAATGGATGAGTCAATAAAAATGCTAGCGCTTTTGGATATTCATTTGAGTCATCGAAACTAAAATTTTCCAGTATTATATCTATAACATCAACTAAGAATTTTTCATTGATAATAAATCTATCCTTCTCTGTATAATGTTCTTTTTCAATATTTAATTCTTGAAAGAAAATTTTATCGAATGAATCCTTTTGGCTACAGTTTTTCTTCAATTTTTTTAAGATATCATTGTAATTAAATGTAACATTATTGGCTTGAGTTTTTTTGTCAGAAACAGCATCACCTAGTAATAGTGGTTTCAATGTAGTAACAGCAAATTCATCCTCTGTAGCAGATTTAACGAAATTTTTGAAACTTTTACCTAAGGAATCCTTTAAATTACAACTACCTAGTTCAACATTCACAATCTCTAATTTTAATTCACCACTGTTAGAAGTACATGAAATACCTAGAACAAATGATCCTTCAACACCTTCTAACAATTTAAACCATTTTAGATGCTTAAATGTGATGGTTGTGATTACACTACCAAGGTATAAGTCTAATAGATATGCAACATTATCGACCGTTAATACAACTCTATTTTCGCCTACAACTGCATATGTAACAGATTTTACATCTTTTTGAATGAATGGAATAGTAATAGAATGCAATAAGTTTAAAGTTGTAATATCATATAATTCAAATGTGAATGAAACTTTATTATATTTATACAATTTACCTTTGAATAATTTGAAAACCGCATTTTCAACACTTATATTATTTCTTGAACGTAGTTCAGTGTTAGTCTTTAGGTCATAGATAGTAATTACTGAAGCAGAGATCATTATGATATATCTGTAATCAATAAATTCAGCTTGAATAATATCATTGTATGGAACTTTTTGTGTAGAAACTAACACATTATCTTTATATTTTTGGATAGTACCGTCTTCTAGGACAACAACAGTATTTGTAATATCATTGACATCCTTTGTAGAAAGACATTGAATAACAGGTGATGGAACTGAGATTTTAGTGTCTTCGTTCAAATGCAGAAAATTGGAATGTTTTGATTGGGATGAACCATAGACGGTATTATCGAATGCAGTTATGACTTGATTTGATGGGATAGCAGTACTGTGAATTAGCTTTGGAGTTGGATGTACCAGAAACTTGGAGATCGAATACTTTGAGATAGCAATATCCAATTCGTTTGTATCTGGGACTAAACCATGGGATGAAATGAAGATTGGAGAAGGTGTAGATTGCCTTGGAATAGGTGTAATAGTAAATGGCTGTGAAAGAGATGGCATCGCTTATCAATTCTAACTTTCTATGGCCCTCAAATTTATTAGTTTTCCCGCCAAATTATCAAAACGTAAAGTAATATAATCAGGAAGTGAAACTCTAATATCAGTTATATTTGCAAACTTTACCATCGAGTTAATATATCACAATAGTATGTTGTGAACATTTCAGAGAAGAGCATCGCTTCCTAGCGCTGAATTATTTTCACTGCTAAAATGAAAAACTTGCAAGGCGAAAAATTTTCGATGTCCGTGCGAGGTGATTCAAATTTAAATTTTCTTAAAAATGTTAAAACCATGGCAACTTTAACGTAATTGGAAGCTATATCGACTTCAATTGTAAATGACACTTTTTTTTGGGAATATCTCGATGAAAATATCATATAATGTTGAACTATGGATTTAGCTGCTACTAAACAAAAATTTAAAGAACTAAAGAGAACTTGCAAAGATATTGAGATTGAAGATAGGAAATTAATAGAAACACAAAAGAAGCCGAAGGTGTACAGTGCAAAGGATCTGGAAGATGAGAATATTATAGTAGAAGACGAGGCAAGTGACCAAGAGGAATTTAGGAACATAGGATCTGATCTTTTTAACACACCTCTATACATATTTGAAGCTCGTAAAAAGGAGAAGATAGACAAAACAAGCGATTCTTTAGCTAAAAGAACATATGACAAGGAAATCAAAGACATAACGAAATTCCGTAGTCGTGAAAGTGAAAAATCTGATAAATTAGATGAACTTGTTAATCATTTGAATTCTGATTCGAAGAAAAGATATAAAGTCCAGAAGAAGAAAAATGTCCATAATGACTTACTAGCAGGTGGTTTTATCAATGATAAAAATAAACAATTTAATTCAAAGATTTCAAAGGAAAGGGAATCAAATAGGGATAAATAAACACAGAATGATATCTAATAGACCTTATCATATCATTATATGTGTTGATGGGGTTCTGAAACTTCCAAAAAATTATTGATCAGATCATAATTAATCCTGGTAGGTGTTAAAGACACTTCTAGAAACATATTTAAACTAATTACTACATAACATGTTGCTAGATAATATTGCCAGTCAAAATTTGGTGATACTGGAGAGATGAAGATGTTAACTATAATCGATCTTCATTAGTATCTGAATGTTATTATAAATACTTGGTATAATTCTGTCTGAAGGGTATAACTGTTCATTGCTCAAAATGTTTACTATTACAAAATATATTCGAATATTAGTCTTTATATAATATACAATTCAGCACATGCTATAATTAAATAGAAACAATAACATACGATTAAATCCATGAATATTTTCATGTACAGGACTACTGATAAACAATTTCTTCTTCGGTTTCATAAGAATACAAGGAATCATTTTCTGGGGCGGCGGATAACTTTGCTTTCGTAGCAGCAGCCTTAGCCTCTTCCTTCTCTTGTTCTTGTTGTGCTATTTTCTTCTCTAATGCAGCTGTAGCTTCTTCTTTCTCCTTCTGTTGTCGAGCAACCCTTTCTTGCAATTCTGCAACTTTATCGTCATAATCTTTAGTAATTCCTTCAACTTCGGTCTTATGATTTTCTTCTAAACTTGCGATCTTTTCCTGTAAATCAGTTTTGTTTTGTGCAATAATGCCCTCATAATTAGCTTTGTTATCATCCAATTCCTTTTGCATTCTTGCTTCTGTCTCCTTGTTCTTTTGATTAATCTTATCAGTCAATTTAGAAATTTTCAAATTTTCATTTTCAGCTTCTTGTTTAACGATCGCTAATAATGCCAATTTGTCAGTAATTGTATCATTAATAGTATCCAATGTCTTGTTCTTCTCATGTTCACCTGTCTTTAATTGACCCAAAGTCTTTTCATTAGTTTCATTAGTATTTTGATTATTTTCAATTTCCTGTTGTAAAGAAGTCTTTTTCTGTTCCAAACCATTAATTTCTTTCTTAATTTGGTCACTTTGATAGTTTATTTGATTTAATCTAAATAATTTACCATCTAGTTCACCAGATACATTATTCATATGAGTAGCAAAATCTGTGTAATCATCATAGACATTATTTCTTTCAACCCCTAATAAATTAATTTGTCCTTGAATTAATTTTTGTTTTTGGTAATAAAATTTACATTCATTTAATTTTTTCAATTTAGTTAATCTAGTTTCTTGCATTATTTGGGTCTTATCATTAACAAATTTACCATTAGAATCCATTATATCTTTAACTAATTTATTTTGAATAACCTCCAATTTACCTAAAGTATCTTCCTTCAATTGATTCATTTGTTGTTCAACTAATTCTTTCTTCTTTTGAATCTTTCTAAATTTAGCTTCGTATCTTGCAATTTTGTCATTATATTTTTTATCTTGTTGTTCTTGGAAATCAATTAAATAGTTTGTATGAACATCTCTTTCATACATTACTTTATCATAAACAGCTTTCGATAAATGACCATAATTATCAATTTTCACAATCATTTCTTTTTCATCCGGAGAAGCAATTGGGTTGATTTGTTCGGCGGCTTCAGTTTGTCCCTGAGTAGTTTTATGAGCTAAAGATGGATCAGAATAAGGGACCTTTGGAGCCAAAGTTGGATCTAATGGTTTCTTCAATACTTTATATCTGTTAGTCATATCGGTAGCATCAATCAAACTATTTTTATTAATGATACTTTGATTTGAAGAATCCATACATATGAAATTTTGTGCTGCCATTGTTGTTGTTATAGTAGTAGGTTCAATTAATTTCCCGATATTTGTAAACATTGGAATTGAAGCAGTTTCAACAGCGTTTTCATCCTTCTTATCTTCTAGAACCGTTTCGTTTTCTTCCTTTGGTGGATTTAAAATTTTTGCATCCTCTAGTTGATCATTTAATCTTGATTCATAATATTTACTTGTTGAATCAGGAGCAATTTCTTTTAAATTTTTTTTGGCTTCTCTTTTACGTGCCTTTTCAGTGTAATCTAAAATTTGTTGAGAATCATTCCAATATTGTAATCTTTCTTCTTTTCCTTCTAAATCATTAATTAAACCAGCTTGTCTAATCTCATTTTCTGTTAAATATTGAGGAAATTTAATATCTTTGATTCTTTTATCTTTGTCATTAATTTTTTTAAACCCTAATTCTTTCGTACTTAAATTATTATAATCTGATGTAGCACTAGTAGTAGGAAACCTTTGAGTCTTCAAAGCTTGTAATTGAGTTTTTTGTAAACCTGTAATACTATTTCTAAATGGTGATATATATTCTTTAGTATTATTAATAATTGCAAAATTTTTCTTTTTAACAATACTTCTTGAATTTTTTTTTTGTTGTTCTGCTCTTTGATTTTCACTAATTATATCAGAAAAGGTATCGTTAACCTTTGGTGAATTGATCTTTAGCATTTTGGATGTTAGTTACTTGGTTTACCGTATCTTCATAAAATGAAGAATTGATGTCCTAATTCTCTGTTTCTCTCTATATCTCTTTATATAATAATTAATAAGATATTTGGTGCACGCTGTGAAAACGGCCCTTCATTCCTCCTCCCCTCCCCCTTGAAAAGGAAAAAAATAAATATTATAATGTATGCAAGACAAACAATAAGACGCACATTACAAACCGAAGCGGTTAGAAAAAATGCGAATAGTGAATTAGACAATATGAAAATGTATGGGGAAAAATGCAAGACAAACAAATAAATAATAAAGACAATTGAGGAGTAAAGAATGGGGCAATTCTTAATTAGTTGAGCATGTATATTTTATTCGTCAATAATTACAACCAGAGATCATTTACCACGAATCTAATGAGAAGTGACCGAATATATGTCCTTCTAATTCTCTTTATCCCTGTTTCTTGCAATGGGACAGTTATTTCGTGTGGGTATGGTACCCTTCCCCTGAAACCAAATTTGGCTAAAGGGATGATGATTATCTGTGAAGAGACGGCTTAATTACGAAATTAAAGCAAAAAAAAAAACAGGGGATGATGAATGGCTAAACCAATTTCGTATTTTATGGTAGTAATGCCACTCTATTAAGTAGTAGTATTTTCAGTAGACACACTACTTTGAAGTGTTGGGTCGGTCGTCTCCTCACGTTACTAAATACGGAATAGTAATTACGTTACAAATGATATGAATATCGTATTATAATGAAGATTCGCAGATAAATACATACGTAGTGAAATAAATTATCTCAATTGGATCATCGTTTAGTCTCCTTGTTTTAAACTTTGTTCCGAAATCTGTTGAGGAGATTAATTAATTTTGTATCTTTAAGGGATGATGGGCACATTTTCTATCATTGTGTGACATATATCCGATCCGCCCGCGGAATGCAAAATTTTAAAAAGTACGGAATACTTAAGGAACATATTACCCTTTTCACATCTTATATAAGAATATTCCAAGATTTGACGCTCTTTAAACGAGGTAACCTGATCAATTGCGAGTGGGTATATTGAGTAGATTCAATTGAATCCATTTAATACAACATTTTTCTTTTTGCATTAGTATGAATAGTTGGGCGGCAATACCAATTGTAATTTAATAAAACAAAGTAAAAAATCTGACGGTTTATCATTGCATTAACCCAAAGGCATATCGTTCTTTTCTTTTAAATTAATTAGATGAAGGTTTCCTTAAAGCAAGTACTCTCTTGACCAAAAATAAAATACGAAATTGTAACTTCTATGCACCAATTGCTTTATTTTTGTTTGATAAAATGGCGCTCACTTCCGGTTCTTATGCAAACCCTGCAGGTTCTTCTGCTCTCTCATCTTTCCCCAAACGTTTCATTGTTTTTTTCTAGACTTTCTATTCTTTCCAAAGCGAAAAGAAAAGAAATAGATTTTAAAACGATGTGCAAAAACAAAAAAAAAGATGTGCTCATCGCAAGAATTTGTGGGAAGAAAGAAAGGGAGAACGACTATTTTGCTTTTTGAGTTTGTTTTTGTTGTTGTATTTCCTCTTTTTGTTTACCCGCGGCCCTAATTTTTATTCTCGGCTTTACTCAGAACTTGCTGCAGAAATCTAAACGTATTGTTCAACATTAGATATCCGTTACTACGGCTCATCCTTTTTTTCATGTGTGTGTCCTTGTTCTATGCAACCAAATTTTCAGCACATCTCACGGAACTACAAAATTGAATGAAACCCTTACTCCTAACCCTCTTTCGATACCCCTGCGTGCAACTCTGGGCGAATCCCTTTTTCTTAAACAAAAAAACTATATTTTTTATTTCCATCTTCTTTTCCTTCTTTATATTTTTTGCATATTCTATTATCTTGCTAACGGTTAAAGCAACAGTATTAAAACTATTTTATTTTCTCTCTTTCTACGTCGGATTAATAATAATTTTTCAGTTTAATACAACAATATTATGCATTTAAATTCCGACTCCTCTATCCTTTCTTCCTTATTTTTGTCTCTATCAAATAAAACAAAACAAAACAAAGTGAATAGGCATCTTCTTGTTCAATTACACAACAATACGTAAGAATTATTAACAGACAAAGAGTGAAGAGAATCAATCAGGTATCCATACAAAATAACTTATACCAATTTCGATAATTTTAATAACAAATTAGGTAGAAATCAGGGACCTCATCCAATTGATATACACCAAATTTAATATCTTATTACTATAATAAAATATACTAAACAATTACTGTACAACGTCGATATTTTATTACGTCGGTTTGATAGATTTCTAACAAATTTTAATAGAAGGAGTTAGAGAAAGACGGAAAGGCTCTCCCCTTGTTTTAATAACAATAATAACAAATTTCATAAATTTCGGTTATTATCTCTCTATGTATTTCTCTTGATATCTTTAAACAATTAACAAACTTTGATGGATATTAGTAAAAAAAAGGTTTTAATTGGAACCTTTGAATGAGGGAGAATTTCTTACAACATCTATCTTACCACGTCTTTTAACCCCCATTATTCAATTAAAATCTTTTGTCTTTTTAAATAAAAATTCAATATATATAAAGCCTTTCTATTCTTTACATATTTTTTATAATTGTAATTTAATTATTCTCTCTACTTTTCATTTTTTTATTTTTTTTTTTAGTTATCATCAACTTTACTTTATTTTATTTTTTTCAATTGATTCTATCAATATAACAAAAACAAATATTAATAAATTGTTCTAAAAACAAACAGAGCAAAACAAAACAAATAATTCATAACAAATTTACAAACAAATAAAACACATAATTTACAAACAAACACAATGCTAAGTACAACAGATAACTTATTACGTATATTGAACGCAATGTTCTTAATTATAGTGATGGCTTTCGTTTCAGCTTTATTAAATACACAGACACATGGTTCTGGTAGAGTTAATTATTGTATGTTCACAGCAGCATATGGTTTAGCAACAGATTCCTTTTATGGTATAGCTGCTAATTTCTGGGAACCATTAACATGGCCTTTAGTATTAGTCGTTTTAGATTTCTTAAATTTTGCATTTACCTTTTCAGCAGGTACCGTAATTGCTGTTGGTATTAGAGCACATTCATGTAAGAATGAAGATTATAGAAATGGTAATAAAATTATTGAAGGTAGTGAAAATAGATGTAGAATGACTCAAGCTTTAGTTGCATTCTTATATTTCTCAATGTTTATCTTTATTGTTAAATTAACAATGTCAATTATTACATTAATTCAAAATGGTGCCTTCTCTTCAGCTACTTCAAGATTTTATGGTAGAAGAAGAAGAAATAACGCCTCTGCTGGTGTTCCAACTGATATGAGTGGTGTTCCATCCATTTCTCAAGTATAGATAAAAACTTAATTAGTTGATTTTTATCCTTAATTTTTTCTCTTTTATGATTCATGAAATTTTTATCTTACTGCTCATTCATTCGCTACATTCATTGAGTGGTAATATTACTATACCAAAGACAAGTAATTGATATTACATCCAAATTTAAGGGTGTGTATTTTCTAATATATCTTATTAATAATTTATTTTATTTTTTTTACAATTTTAAGCATGCTTTTACAAAATAGAAAATATAATATTGTTGTAATATTATTGTGGGGCAACTTTTGATATGTCGCCTTTTTGTTTTTAATTCACCATGCTTATATGTTGTTTGATGGTCATCTCTCTTTGTTTTAGTTTTATTTTTCGCTTTCGGTACATCTGCAATAATCGGAACGAATTATGGAAACAGTGAGTCAAAGCGAAATCACCTCAAACTGTAATCATCAATCAATGTCTTTTGGAGCCAGTGATATATCCACCAAGTGAAGTATTTAGGATAGCGGAAGAATAATTTCAATATTTTTATTAATTACTATTATCTTAATTCAATTATCATGACTCTCTCATAATTTTATTGAAGAGTAAAATGCGTAAACTCATATCTACATTCACATATCCCTTTACTATAAAAACAAATCAATCCATATACCTCATTAATAATTTTATTTGATTTCATTTCATTTCACAATTTAATTCATACATATATACCACATTTATATTTTCAACTACGTAATTTTATTATAATTCTTTATCAAATTTTATATTAATTTCTAAAATTGATTGTGTTTTTATTTGTTTCATATTTACAGAATCTTTGTAATACATAGTAATTTTTTTTTTGAGGCTATAAGAGAATATACATATACGAAAATTTGAGGTCAGATATTAGCGACCAATGTTTAATAATAAACTATTTGGTGTACCTTCACCACTATCATTAGATGAACCTCTACTACTTGGTAAATAAGTAATATTACTAGATCTAGATAATGTCGTTGCAATATCCTTTGATGCTTCTAATCTTCTAATCGATAATAAACCGTCACCAACTTTACTTAAAGCCTTTGAAATACATTCAGCAGATTCTGCTTCACCTTCAGCACGAATAACCGCAGCTTGTCTTTCTTGTTCAGCTTTTTCAACTAAAAATTTAGCTCTTTCTGCATCTTGTTGTGCAATTTGTTTCTGTTCAACAGCTTTAGTAAATTCCTGACCAAATGTCATATGAGTAATTGAAACATCTTCTAATCTAATACCAAATTCATTAGCTCTCATAGCCAATTCATCACGAATCTTTTGTGAAACAATTTCTCTCTGTGTAATTAATTCAGCTGCATCAAATTGTGCAACAATAGATTTTAAAACTTCATTACCAATTGAAGGTAAAACTCTTTCATCATAATCTAAACCTAAATTCTGATAAATTTTAGGTAATTGTAAAACATCAGGTCTGTGTAATAATCTTAAAGTTAATGAAACCATTTGTAAATCTTTAGTACCCGTATTTGTTGCAATAGATTTTGGTTTAGTACGCACA